>JAOBAT010067905.1:0-22808 GCA_026413305.1 Hydrozoanthus tunicans | reverse complement strand
TTATCATCATCATCATCATCATTATTATTATTATTATCATTATTATTATTATTATTATTATTATTATTATTATTATTATTATCATCATTATTATTATCAGCACTAACCAAGGGTCAAATTTTTCATCTACGTTCTTGTTTACACCCTTACAAAGACTAATCTGGGCTGTAATTTTAAATTGATAAGTTTTTTCTGACAATATCAAAAAAGTATTTTATAAGAACCTTAAACTTTTCGTTAGAGAAAACAATTGCTTGCGGCTTAACCCAGAGTTAAAGTTAACCAGGCCAATTAGCACTAACCCAGGGTAGATTCTTTACTTAAGTTCTTGTTTCCAGTCTAAAAACTGGTTTGAGCTGTAAACTGGAATCGACAATTTTTTCCTTGAAAATCTAAACAGTATTGTATAAGAGACCTAAACCTTTCCTTAGAGAGAAAAGTTTCTGCTTGCATTTTGCCTTTAGCCGTGGTTAAACTTAACCAGCCTTTGATTAACCCAGTTACTCGCCAATGTTCCAGTATTTCTAGCTCAGTGCTGCATTAGTACTACAGAAGCTCCTCACCTCGTTAACATCAGAACAGGTTCGCCCATCACCAACATACCCCTTCGGACAAGAGTCACACTCAAAGTTTATGCCACCTAAGTTTCGACAGGTTACTCCAGGAAAGCACGTGTTCTCGCTTAGGCATGGACCTGTATGAGAAACATAACTTATTTTTAGTTGATTTGTGTCGAGGGCAAGTGAAGACACGGTAAGTGTGTTCGAAGGAAATTCTTATGATCGTAAGTATGAGCCCCGCCAGACCACTGTATTGTGTCCTTATGCAAAAGCGAAAACTTAGTGTCCTGTCGAGAGATATTCAAAGACTCTCATCTTCTTAAAACAACAGAAATCACATAAAAAGAGCCGCCGAACGAGCAGCCTTCGATCCATAGAGGATTCTCTTGAAAAGGGCAGACCATTCAAAGCAAAGGTAGTTCGAAGTCGGGGAGGAGGTACTCAAATATCTAATTTTATCAACTAATGCATGGAAGGATAACCATCAAACATCAGGGAGCCGTTCACATACTTTCGTTAAATAGAATCCCAAGTAACGTTTTATTAGCTCCATTTTCATATAGCTCGCAACAGCAATACAGTTTCATTCTTGTTCTGTAAAGGGTAGTTAAAATGATTAGTTAAGATGAGTTTGTAAATTCTACCAACTTAAGTCCATAGTATTCCTATGAGAATTTTGGGAGAATTTCTTAATTCATCTTCCAGAGTTTTTGGTGGATGATCAAATTTCATATTCTCAGTACTAACCAACTTGTTTTCGTTTGTTTACTGTAAGGAGAATTTAGATGTTGTCAAATGCCTTAGGGCTGAAAGGGTTAACAATAAAGCAATTAAAAATCTCTCACTGGATAAAAGTTTGAACGTCCGAAACGCGACGTTTCGACCATATCCCATGGCCTTCAGCAGGCAAACGCCGCACTGTAACGTAATACAGCTGTATCACGTGACAGGCGGCTCTTAAGGCCCCTCCAAACTTTATTCCAGTGAGAGATTTTTAATTGCTTTATTGTTGATATTCCAACTGGATGACTGAAAATTTTCATTTCCTTATGTTCAATATTAACTTAAAAACTCATAGGAATAAAAGAAGAACAAAAAACCAAAAAGTTGGCTTCTTAATAAACTACTTTGGTATTGTCTGTTTGACAGAGAGAAGCAATAAGCTTCCGTTTGTTACTATGATTGAAACGCAATACTCATTTTGTATGTCAAAACCTGAAAATAGCAAAAGTACCAATGCCCCTTCTTTGTAACAGTGAAATTCCCACCATGACGACACTTACAGCTGGATGAAGAGTCACAAGTCTGGCAAAGACTGCAGTTGGGGAATGGACCATGATACACCCACTCATTAGACGGACACGCCCTACAGCTGGTCTTCATGTAGGTGCTGCTGAAACCAGCGGGACAGCAATGGCAAGTCCCAGCACGACTCACATTGTTGTAACTTCCAGGGGGGCACAGAGTACATCGACCACCTGTGAGAAACAGTTCGGTAAACAAAGAAGAACCACTATGAGTTTAAATGTTATTATAATATAAAGACAATCGTTAAACATTTCGAAAATCAAAATTTGATAATATATTATTTAATTATTTAATTAATAAATAAATAAATCAATGATAAGGCCATCGAAAAACATTTTATTTTTTCTTTAAATTAACAGCAAACTTAGCACAAGGCCTAAACTTTGAAACCAGTTTTACTTACCGGTTCCATCGCTGTATTCTCCTGGTCGGCACTCATATTTTCTGCCTTGAAAGCAATACGTCCCAGGTTCACATGGAGTACATTTTTCTGGGCAGAACTGGAAAAACAATCATCAAGAAACGTCACTATTTACTTATACCATGGTAAACTCAACGCCCCAATTTTAAGTACGGTTCGAAGTCAAAGATCCTTAACCCTTTCAGAAAGTTCAACAACATCTAACTTCTCCTTATAGAACATATAAAAAACAAGACATTTGGTAATAATGAAACGTGAATCGATCAAACCGGGAAAACTGCTGAAGTTGAAAAGAAATTTCTTCCTAAGCAGGCTCCATGAACAATATGGGTTGTGGCTGGGAGACTGAAAAGGTTGAGTCTGCAGTGAAAAAGTTTGACAACACTGCAACTATTGTAAAAATTCCCACGTTATCCCCCTCCCCCGGTTTTAAGCCCCTCCTGGATATAAGTCCATCCTCTGGCAAACGAAAGTATTATTTCGGATAAAGGCCCCCCGTTTTTGGGCCCATACTTTAATTCCTTACACTTACCGTCGCATTACATTTAACGTAGGTATCAGCAGGACATGGTAGAGCAGTTCCATTCTTGCACAGCTGAAATAAAAGCAAAAAAAGGAATGGTTATGAATATAGTACAATACTGTGCCTATACGCAGTCGGTAATATGAAACAACAGAAATAAAAATAATAAACAATTTTCTGCATTTCACTTATCACTCTATTCCAAAGGAATATTACCAACTCTTGACTTTATCAATATGCAATTATAATTTCTTCCGCTGCTGACATTTTCTATACCTTTACTTATCCGTATCTAATAAAATTTTAAATAGTAATAATAACAATAATAGTGACGGTTTTATTGAGACTACATTAGGTGGCTCTTCTTGCCAAAGCCGACCAAACATCGGGTCACAACTCTACTCTTATTAAAAAATGGTTGAGTTATTTTAAATCCCCTGGATAGCACTCAGGAGACTGGACCAACGGCTTGACGTTCCTGTCCACAGACATTGTGGCAAAAGAAGGCCGATAAAAGGTTATAGTTCGCTCATTTGGCCAAGGCTTAGCCACTTATGTCTGCCAAACCGAAGAAATTAAAAAAAAATTAAATTGAAGCAGTAAAATCAAGATGGAAATGTCAAAATACTTGTACTTGTTTGTGAACTTCAATAAATCGGGGTAAAATTGGCCACCTCGGGACCTAAAAATGTTTGTTGCAACGGGGTTTATACCGATACTAATTACTGTAATTTTGTCGGGCCCAAAAGAATACTTCGTTATGTTGGAGTTGCGCTGTAAATAGGTAATCTATACATCTATAAAAAAAATATATAAACAGTACATTGATCAGTATTCACAGTATTATATGGCGGACCAACGCTGCGCGCTCTAGTTGATCAGTTGAGGTCCGTCACTTACGGTACGGGCCTCATAATCAGTTAATAAGATACTTTTGATAGTAGAGGGTCATGCACCTACCCATCCCTCTGGGCATGCACTACATTCTTTGGCTGCAGCAAAGGAATACTCGGCTGGATTCTTAACACCACAAGGTAACTCCGTCCCGTCACCATTACAGTAGAAGCCAGTTCTACAGGACCTACACATTGGTTTCTCCGTCTGGTTCTTTGCTAAAAAAGAAACAACCAAACGCTGTTTAATCATTCAACCCCAGCCAGTTTATCAATATCTAACTTTTTGTTAAATCATCCGAACCTTTTAGTCTCAGCCAGTACATCAATATTTAACACTTATCAACATAATACAATAAAATACTTGGTAATGAGAACGTTTGAGTTGATCAAATAAGAGGAGGTAGCGTTGCATAGTGGTTAGGGTGCCAGACTTACACGCGGTTGTCCCGGGTTCAAATCCCACTTTGACCACTGACAGGATTCGGATTCGGTGATCCCAGAGTTAAATCCACCAAACTTATAGATAGCAAACTAGTCTGCTTCAAGCCAGTTGAGATTCTTAACTGTTGTAGTGTTTGTTTAAGAGTAACAGACATGCAATTAGAAATCTGCCCTGTTTCTCTATCCCTGCCACTGTGGCAAAAATGATTAAATAAATGCTCAGAACAAAAGACAAAAATTTTCCTGACTCTTAGCACAAAAAGTATGGGTTCTCCTTGGAAGAATTTACTAGCTTGGTACTTAAAGGGCTAACTAACATTGTAAACTGAGTGAGCTCTTTCAGGCATACAAAAACGTTGCATTTCTCGGATCCAATTTTTAACACCACTGTGTAAACAAAACAAACTCCCACACTTGCACATACATACTTTGATATAAGCAAATATCTAAAATGACTAGTTCATTTAATCGGTGTGCGAGGTTATAAAAACCCGAGCGGAGTTAGATCTGGAAAAGGAAACATTGCCGAAACACGTTGGCTAAAATAAAGCGTTGAACGGACGAGACACTGCCGTTTACTGCACGATTAAAATTTCTTCCTTTTGTTTTTCGAGTCTTTTTCCAGTTCAATCGAGTCTTTTTCCAGTTCAGTTCTCTTGATAAGCGTTTTCAGTCTCGATAATTTAAACCTTTTTTCAAGTTTCAAGAGAGTTAGATTCTTTTTTTTTTTTGCAATCTTTTTACAGAAACGCCTTCGACATCATATTGAACTTACGGTACTCAGAGTTGGTAAATCCGGGAGCCCTGAAGAACACCTCGCCAGTGGTCTCTTTAACAAATATCTCTGCCGTTTCCTTGCACGTGCCATTGAAACTTATTGTCAGCGGTATTCTGTCACCACGCCTTGGTTTGCCGCCATCAATCGCGTAGACATAGAGCTTGTAAGTCCAGCCCACTGTCTTGTTATTCCACACATACTCAGTAAAATTCTTAATTGCATATCTTGTAGACTCTATTTCTGGACTGGAAAGAGCAAGAAATGTCAGAGTAAGGTTTACAGTTGTACACAATGAGTACACTCTTTTTCTTATAAGAATAGCGTTTTGCCGACTCGGGCTCAAGATTCTTAAAGTTTTGGCGTTTTGAGGCTGAAAATAATCTTAAAATATTCTTAGAATATAGGTCAATAGAATATGTCTGCCAGCATGGCGTTGCCTTTCTGAGTCTCCAGATCTCCTCCTTCGGGCAGGGGAGTGATATGGGACGACTAAACGGTTACTTAAGTAGATAAACAAAATGTCGTTCGGTGGCATTTTTTACGGAAAAATATTTAGAATTTCTAAATATCTAAATTTTAGTGCAAGCGTATTTATATGTTGCACGAAATTATATTCTTAACAAATTCTCAGCCTCAGCATTATTCGTAAAATATTCTTAAATTTTCGCGATTTTCAGCCTCGATATTCTTATAAAGTATATTCTTATAAAAAACGTTAAAACAGTTTAAGTTACTATAAATTGCAATGCGAAATGTTAGCAGTATCCAATACCAACTCTTCCTAGTCCTACAAGCCTCATTCTTTACTTTTTGTAACGAGAAAGTGGAAATCGATAAAACATCGACGCAAAATTCTCCTAAACTGGTAAAAGAAAAAGAGAGGGTTATGGTTGGGAGAATTTAGTGAAACGTTGCAAAAACCTTAGCTTCAGGCGCATTCAACTTACACTGCTTCAAACACTTCGCTTTTAGAATACACTATTTGTGCGTTAACTCCACTGTCTGCATCCGTCGCGTTGGCTGTAAAAAACGGTAACTTTTGCAGCGGGGGGATGGGCTTGAGTGTGTACGATACGTTTGGCAGCACAGGGCAATGGTCATTGTAGTCAAGAACAAACAACTGAAACCAAAAGGAATGCATTTTAGACGCTTCTAAAATGTGATAAAAAGGTAAAACATTGACGAAACTTCTCCCATACTATTTAAGATTACCATTATCCAAGTTATCTTCCATACCATTTAAGAATATCGTTATCCAAAACGTTTTCTTCCATATTACTTAAAGAATATCATCATCCAAAAAGTTTTCTTCTATACCAATTACGACTACCAGTGTCCAAGAAGTTATCTTCTAAACCATTTAAGAGTACCATTGTCCTATACGTTTCTTCCATAACAATTAAGGCTACCCTTACCCAAGGAGTTATCTTCCATACCATTTAAGACTACCAACATCCAAGAAGTTATCTTCCATACCTTTCAAGAATATCATTATCCAAAACGTTTTCTTGTATGCCATTAAGAATACCAATATCCTAGAAACTATCTTCCAAACCATTTAAGACTACCATTATCCTAGAAACTATCTTCCATACCATTTAAGACTACCATTATCCTATGAACTATTTTTCATACCATTAAAGACTACCATTATCCAAGAAACTATCTTTCATTCCATTTAAGACTAACATCCTAGAAACTATCTTTCACACCATTTAAGACTACCATTATCCCAGAAACTATCTTTCATACCATTTAAGACTACCATTATCCTAGAAACTATCTTTCATACCATTTAAGACTACCATTATTCCAGAAACTATCTTTCATACCATTTAAGACTACCATTATCCAAGAAACTATCTTTCATACCATTTAAGACTACCATTATCCTAGAAACTATCTTTCATACCATTTAAGACTACCATTATCCTTGAAACTATCTTTCATTCCATTTAAGACTATCATTATCCTAGAAACTGAAGGCTTCCAATTTCTAAGTTAATTCGAAAAAGAAAACTTCAAACCTTGAACGAGATATTGCCAGACTGTGATAGCCCAGTGTCAGTGATCCTCATGTTCAGCAAATAAGATGTGGTAACTTCATAGTTCAGAGTTTTCTTCAGCACCAGTTTAGCTTTCTTTGTGTTGATATTGAACGTTTGCACAGCTGTAATAAGTCAGAGGTAATTCAAAATAAATTTGGATTTTCAAACTCTGAAGGAGTATTTTCAACACTGTAGTTTATTGGTGGCTTTAATGCATACAATCTGCTAGTAAGATTGCCTGCCTTTCCATAAAAGTACAGCCGCCATCTAGAAGAAAACCACCGCATGGTTAGCCCAGCTTGCAAGACGCAATTGTCATACGGAAGAACCGGGTTCGATTACCAGCCTCTTACTAAAGGGTCTTAAAGTAATGGAGTAAAAGATGCCGAAGTTGCTCAAAATCTGCAAACAGTTAGACTTTTGCATCTTCTATGATAAAGACATTAAACCATAAGCCCTTGGAGTCCTATAGTTGGGTTGTAAATCCTGTTTGATTTCCTGACTATCCAAGAATAGTGAAGACTTTAAACTAATTCTATTGTGAGAGTTTGAATGAGGATAAAATAAGCCGAGTGAAAAACCCTTGCGTTAGAAGATGTAATTTAATATGGAAGTAAGTTAAAGACTTTCAGTTTGCGATCTGCAAAACCTAGACTTTTCGTGAAATAAAAATAGTTTTAGCAAAAGTTAATGGTTTGGCTGAGCTGGTTTAAAGTGTTTGGCAAACCTTTCTGAAAAGACACAAACACATTCCAAAAGTTGCACTAAAAAGCCTGTCAACTACAGTAGTAGAAAACATGATAATGTTGAATGTGACTAAAGTTTTGTCTTTAATTTGATCTTCTTAACCTTTAGGGCTGCATCCATTACCTGGAAGAAGAGTTGGTATTGGCTGGTCTACAACTGGTGTAGGGCACATAGAAACAGTTTCCCCTTTCCATGTAAACGAGGGTGGAGGTGTGACCACAGGGGGACCGGGGTCAGTGTATGTTTCAACTTTCACCTCGAACCGGTCTTGGCCATTGCCATTGAGGATTTCCACAGTATAGGGTCCAGTGGAGAACACATCGGCGACCTCGAACTCCTGCACAACAGCACCTTGGTGAAGGCTCTCGCTCACATCCAGTACAAAATCAACTGGATTGGTGGGTTCCCACTGTCTGACGAACTGAACTCCGCTCGCTTGATACAGAAATGCTGAGTCGCATTCAAACCGCTCGGCTAAAAATAAGTCAACACGGTACGGTTCACCAGCCTAGAAACATAAAATTCAATATCAAACGTATTCCTTCGTGCCCTAGAGAATAAAATGTTTAACTAAATTAAAGTGAAGTATCCTTTGTATCATTTAAATGATTCAGGTATAATTCCGTCTGGACTACAAGCCTTAGGGTGTTGATCCAAAATAAATTTTTTCGTCAAGAGAATGCCAGAATCGATTTCATTTACGATAACCTTAAAATTAATCCTTTGGCAGTCTTAAGGGTATGAAGATTTGGTAGAGAACTTTAAAGTTATGATTTTCGGATTGACTCTAAGCGACAAAAAAGCAAAACATAACAACTGGTCTCCAAACACTGGACAAAAATATACAAGACTCTGAAAGGAACGTCAAGTCACTGCAACCAAAACAATATTAAGGCAGGTGTACCCACTCATTATCGTTACGGCACTGGGTTTATCTATGAATTTAGGTTGTTCTAGGTACAAAAGTAACTCTTCCAAAACCAAAACCTCAGAACAAGGAACAAGGGTTTTAAATACTTTAGTTGATCTTTTACAACCGTTTTAAGCAGGATATTAAACACTTGAAAAATTTTGTTAATTACTTCAAAGGAAAACCAAAATATTAACAGTCTTTTTAAAATTGAGACCATTGCTTTGTTACATAAGACATTCGACACCTAAAAAGATGTGACAACATTTTCAAAGAAACAACAAAATGTCAGCAATTGCTTTAAAAGACTAGTGCTTTGTTACACAGGATATTCAACACCAAAAAACATGTGACAACGTTTAAAAAACACTAAAATATCAGTAACAATCGTTTTTGAAGATCAACTTTTTCTTGCACAGAATATCCAACACATTAAAATATATGTCAACGGTTTTCATGAAACACCAAACTATTTAAGGACTAAGTACTTTGCTAAAAACCTCTTAAGCTTTTTATGCCTCAACCTTAAAATACAAACACATTTTTCTCGAATTATAGGAACCAAGTAAGCTTGTGTTCTACTCACCCTGAGGCTAAAGTTAAAGGCCTCTGAAGTGGCAAGACCCACTTCTTGACACTTTCCATTTAAAATGTATCCTTCTTTAGGAACGACAACACCTCCACCTGTTAAAATTACAAACACAAACTAAATTATGTATCAGCAAAACAACAACAGCATTATTAGAGTAGAACACCATAGCATGTTCAAATTAACTGGGAATCGACCTTACGGACGGAAGAAAACCAGAGAATCCGCATGAAAACACTCAGAGTTTGTTTTGATTAAAACTAGCTCAGCTCATGTGAAAACTCGCGACTCGAACCCGGGTTGGTGTGCTAGGAGGGTTAACTTCCCGTTGTTACTTTGAAACTTACTAAGTGAAATCGAAATAAAATCTGGCGCATTCATTGACAACGCATTTAGAAGGAGGATTCGCGAAGCTGGCGAGTGCAATCCCAAAAGATGATTGCTGAAGCTAAAAAGAGAAAAAAAAACGAAAACAAACCCCAAAATGTTTGCTTTTAAAGCTGGACCAGGGTATTTTGTAGTGTGGATCATACGTGATTGAAATAACCGAAAGCTGATTAGCTTTCTAATTGGTTAAACTGACCTGGTTTTGCGGCAGGGGAAAGATCGATGGACATGCAGGGTACAGTTTTGTTCGATAGGTCGTGGAAGATTTGTAGGACCATTTTCTTGTTAATGAAAACCCAAAGCTCTTCTCCACCGGCAAAGGCAAAGTTTTCCTGTCCAGAGAACTTGAAAGATGCTTTGACTGTCGTGGTGAATCTGTGAAGACAGACAGCTGCTAAATAACCTTTTATGAGTACAGCCCTTGCAGCCTTACACAAAAGTTTTAAACTAAAGCAAGTGCTTCATAAGTTTGTAGTATAGTGGAGTCCGGGTTTAACGGTATTGTGGGAAAAATTCTAAAAATATCGTTATACCGTACGCTTTTTTACTCAATGTTCACCGACAAATTTGTAGTTAATACTTTGTAATATCAAATAATTCACAAGTGCAACATCCGGGGTATTCTTTGTTGTCCTTAAAATATTTCAAAACAGTTTAAAACTAAGGAAACTGTTAAAAGGCAAGGAAGAAATGGCAGATAATCTATGATCTAAAGCGGTCTAAAACACATAAATTAGCATTCATTGCTGCTGGAACGTAAGCAAGAACAATGATTGACGACAGAAACATTGATGTTTATTAGTTAAAGTTTGTTTTGAAATAAAACCAACATTTCCTGTGCTCTGTTATGTTGATTTTATCGTTATATCGGGAAAGATTTGCTCTCGGGGAACAAAATCCCCATCGTTAAACCGGGAATATCGTTAAGCCGAATATTGTTAAACTGGTTATACCGGGAAAGATTTGCTCTCGGGGAACAAAATCCCCATCGTTAAACCGGGAATATCGTTAAACCGAATATTGTTAAACTGGGGTTCTGCCCCATACAATTTACTATTACTTTTGCCGGGGAAGCGAGCGTTTGTCGTTATACCGGGAATATCGTTAAACCGAAGATCGTTAAACTGGAATTCCACTCTAGTATGCAAATGAACATAAACAAAGAGAACTTCGATGGTAAAACCACAGAACTTTTTTAAACGTTTATCGAGCAAAGAAGTGATGCAGCCTGACCAACAAAACAAACATTCTCACTAAAAGAGCACAAACATAAACAAATCTTTGCTTTTCTCAGATTTTAAGATAGAGTTTGAAATCTTTACTTTACTTAAGTTCCTCTACTTGCAATAGCTCCTGATCAAAAATGGTGACTGAATTGAAATTTGTGAATTGGTTTTGCGGATCAACATCAAAATCCATAATTTTCCTTTAACTGGGGCGGAGGCTTAGGGGTTGCGTTTTTATGACTCAATAACACGTTCTTAACTTTTCTATTTTTAAGGAAATAATTCTATTTTTAAAATACGTTCTCTTTTCCCGTGTGTTACCAGGTCCTTTATCATGTCTTGCCTAGTCCGTATTCATAGATATGGCGCAGGTTCTTTTTTACTTACCCATAATTCCGAAGGGCCTTCGTGTAACAGTCCCTCTGTCCCTCTGCTCCAAATCCTCGTCCATCCACTGGGAAGAATTTTCCATTAAAATGTCTGAAGATGCTGTTTCCGTTCAAATCTGTCTCATGGAGTTTTCTCAGTTCGATAGTTCCCTCGTAGCGCATGTTTCGAACTGGATCCGGCAGAAACCATTTCGAGAAGGAATCTGCAACTGGATTGTTTGATATTGCCAACCAGCTACCGTAAGGACTTGCTATGTACCTGGGATTCTTGTACTTTCCTTTACTAGCTTCGTAATCAACACCATTGAAGTCACCGTCAGATAGCCTTAAAAACAAGTGCAAACCATTGAATTCATAACTAGTGACACTTCTGCTTTAACGCTAAAAATTAACAACTGCAGCTAACAGTTCCAACAAAAAGGACGATTTGGAACTGGTTCACTACAAAATACGTAAACGAGCTCAAATCAATAAACGGGTGAGTCATTTTAAAAGAACGGAGACAGCATTTTCGAAAAAAAAAAGAAAATTTACAAACACGATTGGCGGTGATTTAGCGGGTTTAAACTAGCCTCGTAAACTAGACTACACTCCGGTAGTACGCACAGAGTCAAATTGACTAGCTGTACCACCATCCAAAAATGGCTATTTTTGGTCAAACAATCATCTTATTACACTTTCATAATAGTAACCTAAAGTTGCTATTTTGAAAAACCGTACAAATTTTAAATAAGACTTTGTTCAAGTTCAATGTTAAATAAAGCACAGAAACACTCTTGTTGAAATATCCAAAGCAAAGATTTCCTTGAGAGCATACAGATCCGTAAAAGAGTTTTCTTTTACTTCTACGTAAAACATCAGTTAAGCTAGACATAGGCAGCGTTTACTATTCACTGATGGTTTAGATGTAAGAAAACGCAAAACAAATCAAGAAATAAATACTCTATTATGTTTTCGTTCAGGCACTTTACCTGAAGTCAAAGTAGGTTGCATCAAGGTAGTAGTTGGTCGTATTTACTGTCGTGTTTGTTATTGGCACTGAAAGAACAAAGCAGAAACAGGTAATAGTTGGTTGTATTTGCTGTGTTGTTTGTTACTGGCACTGAAAGAACGATGCGAAAGGCAGTGGGCCAAGTCCTGAAGATCAAGTGATAAAAACGAGTATCACTTCCAAGAAATTTAATGAGAACAACTGCGAAAAGGTTAAGCAACTTTGAAGCTAGGACTCAAAGAGATATACTATAACTGATCGATAAAGCGCCGCACTCGAACAAGCGCCGTATAGTTTTACCAAAGACAAGTCAACAAGCGCCAATCATCATAGTCCTTCGCTTCTAATTGCACTAGGTTAAACAATTGAAATTGATTAAAAATTGTGTCCATCTTTTCTTTTATATCATGCATTTGATTCTGTATAATAAATTGTGCGTCAATTAATTCAGTATGTTCTCCTCCCTGTATTTCACCCGTCTTTGAAATTAGCGCCTCTCTTGGTTAAGCGCCGCTATCGAGTTCAAACAACATGAACCTCTTACTTAGGAAACAGATAGAAGTGACGTGGTGCTTAATTGATCATTTACGGTACTTTTCTAAAAACATCTAGACACAGAACTAGACACCCCTCAAAAATCACAGTCTAACATTTATAATTGTGCACCCGAATGAATAAAATAGATCGATTACAGGAAGTTACACAATTAACCACTTTTTGCTGTACCTTTCCCCTCCACAGTTGTCACTGAATCTTCTTCAGATTTGGGTGTTGAACGTGTGACGTAACCGCCAAGTTTAGAAGGAGGAACATTGGTGCCATTGCGATGTATCACGGTCATCATGACGTAACAAGTATAGTCTGTCCCAGCCTTAACGCCATCGGCCTGCCGGAAAACGAGGCTCTCAACACTGCTGATTCCACTAATCGTGGGCGCATTAGCACTATAGCAGGTAACTTTGTAGGTCACATTGAATATTTCTGTAGTGTCCCAAGTGGTGCCATTTGTATTGTTGTTCAGTTGTGGATAAAGCTCAGTCGGTTTATCCCATGTCACCTTCAGCTGGTAGTCACCCGGAGCCGTGGCATTTATGCCTGTTGGTGCTGCAATGGTGAAGTGTAAAGATGATCAAAACTGATACAAAAAATTGGTTTTTGTATCACAATCATCTAAAATTTCCCTCTCAAAATTTCTCAAGTATTTTATCTCCGACGCGTTTATTTGCTTCCTGACGCATTTTGCTTTATAGTTATTTTTGGGAGCCAGTGTCCTTCACTATTACCTTAATAATTAGCAAAACTATTGTAAAATTAATTTTGTACTTCGAGAGCACAAATAAACTTGTTTGTTTTGTTTGTTTTTGTTTTGTTTTCATTTCAATCATTACAGGTACTTGGGTTTGTAAACAATAGTTCTGCACTGTCAAGTTAGATAAAACGTAACAAAGATGATGGCAAAAATTACTGTAAACAACAAAAAAACTTATACCAAACAAAGAAACAACGAAAATCAACTACAACAAAGCCAAGACCAGCTAAGACAAAAACAGTTCACTGAGTTTAATAATTGTTGCTTCACTAATCTACTCTGTGCAAGTCGTAGTATTTGGGCCGACGTAAACTTCCTCATATCTCTTGACTGAAGACGGCTCTCAGACCGAGCCCAAACTGTTTAAACGAGAAGACAAATCAGCAAAAGTTAGGAAAGGATAAGAAAGAGACACCAACCCCTGTAACCGTTGAACATAGCGGGTTGTTGAACACAATTGGTGCGTTTTTGGATCCTACGAGATGACGTTCAGTCTCAAGGGCTAACTGTGTCCTAACTACGTCCCCAGTAGGAACCAGACCCGAGCCTTCCAGACTGGTATATACGAACTGTGCTAGGCAAGCGGCTCTTGAATGACAATTTTACTTACTGCAGGTGAATTCTTGTACATAGACAGCCTGATAGGATCTCGGCGGACCAAACGTCACACCACTGAGTCGTGCAGGCTTGACGCAAGTTGCGTCATTAACTGCTGTTATAACAGCTACTAATGAGTTATACACATTACAGTCACACTCCAACTTGTTCGACCCTCCCAGATTCCTGTGAAAAAGAAAACCTTATGTTGTTGTATTGTAAAAAGACTAGCGCAATGATACAATAAGCAAGACAAAATTCAAAAACTTCATAGGGAAGTTTCAAGGTTTGTAAAGGTTTTTCGAGGATCTCACGGGAGAAAGCAGCCAAGTTTACTCCAACCTTCTGTTGTACATGGCACCTTTCATTCTTTGGCCAGTACAACAAATGCAAATTCGTACAGTTCAGGCCTTTGACTATATTTTATTTTAGTAAAGACAGTGAGTAAACTTGATGTTGCTGCTGAAAAGCCTGGTTAGTTACATTTCGAAACGTTTGCTGTGTTGTAAATACCATTCACAGGAAAACCCCCTTAGAAGGCAAGAAGCTTCACATGTATGCATAAACAAAGTTGCGGTTCCATTTAAACACACAAACTTCTAACTCTGCGGCAAAAAGGATTCGTTGTTAGAAACATTTTGTGAACCAAAACCGCCAACATTCTGCAATCTTGCATGAATAAGTCGAGTTACGTAAGAGGAAAGGCAATTAGGGACAAAACTCAAACAGCTTTTTAGAATGCCTGTTAGGGATCGCTTAAGTTTCGTGGCCAACTCGGGAATACAATAGTTTTAGTAAGCCCCTTCGTTGCTTAGATTCCAGAGCCTTTTTATTTCCAAGAATTTGATAACTCCCAATAACATGTTCAAAATCTATTTTATTGTTTACTTACAGAGACTGCAAACTGGGAAGACTATGAAAACACTTTTGTCCGATGTTTTCAATCCTGTTGTTGCGAACATTTCTGTAAATGAAAAACACAAATAAGAAACTAATGTTATGAAGTGTGATTTTTGAAAGCTTTGTTGTCGTCGTCGTATTTTAAACTCCAAGTTACTGCAATAAAGTTATCCAAGATCGTGGAAAGTGAGTACCTAATGACGGAGAGCCCAACGAAGCAGGCCGACTCGACGTCACTCGTGACTAATTTGGCGAGCACAATAAAGCGCCAGCCAACTTAGCACTTGGCAATAATACTTACATAGTTAATAGTCTTGGCATGCTTGGAAAAGTCGGCAGAAAAACAATTTGATTATCCTGCATATACCTAAAATGTTAAAGCAAAGTCAAAAATGTTTGGTGAGATGTGTACATATACTAGGATTAGTAGTAATAACTGCAACATTTAGAAGAAGCAATTTATTATCAAAGCAGTACTGTAACGAGAGGTTTTCCTTCGTTCATCATCTTTATTCGCAATAATGTAAGCTAAATCTTGCAACGAGGTACAGAGATCTAACTGCACGTCCCGCTATGCAGGAGGACAAACGGCTCTGTCCGTCCAATCTATTCACACTTTCCCTGAGAGATCCCGCTCGAGTCTTACTTTTAGTTTCTGCTGGTTCGTAGCCGGTTTTCCGTTCTACTTACCAAACGTCCACTAGAAGTTTGATCGAACGGAATCCAAGTTGATCCCTTAGTAAAAACTTGAATAAGAGAGGACCAAAGCATGTTTTCAATTAATTTTTGAAGGATTACAAGATGTTAAATAAGTAGATAACATAGCTTGATTACAAAGGACGTCACAAAATATATATCGCATTCAGTAGATCGCAACAGTAAACTACATCCACGTTTGCTAGCGACTTACTTTGACTTTGCCAATGAAACTAATCTTTTTTACTCATTTTCAGTTGCCAAAAAGCAAAACTCTGTTTTACTTAGTTTTAGATTTTGTGACAAACATCTTCATAACAAATATTATCTCACCCTTAACGTCCCCCTTACTAGAACTGAATCTTTTGAGAACTCTTTTTTTTATAATAATATGCCGCTCTTGGAACAATTTGCCAACTTTATTTTACAAATGTATTTGTTCCTGCATGTTTGCGATTCCTATCATCAATTATTAAACAAGTATCTACACATACCAGGTACAACATACGTTTTCAAATACAAACAGACAAAATAATAATTCTTAAATAAAAGCTTTCACAAACAAAATGGTCATGCGTAGTTGGCTTTTTGATATTACATCTTTCTGGAACAAATAGAAGCCAACATTTACAAACAGCATAGGTATATAACATATTAATAGATATTTGCATTAACTTACAGTCTTTCCAAGTTGAGACCATTAAAAGCGCCTTCCGCAATTTTACTTATCGAGTTCTGCTGCAGTTCCCTGTGAATTTGAATAACGACATTACCCAAAATGTTTTGATTTCGATGTGGAGCAAAACAAAACTAAAAGAACGATGCAAGTGCTTAAAGTAACTGAGATGAAAAACAAAATTCACAACAGTTTTTAACAAAAAACTACACAATCTGGTTACTGGAAACTACTTAGACACAAACTGTTATGTTGATGTTAAAACCTTCAGATACGTAAACCTAAACCATATTTGGGCTTCCAACATCGTGTAATGTCGACTCTAAGCGCCCATTCGTTAGTCGTTAGTCGGCAGAAGCCAGTGTATCCTGGGGGAGGCCTTGTTTAATTTTCTGCGGTACCAGACCTTAACTCGGGTCTTAAAATAACTGAGATTAAAAAGCTGCCTTCCGGAGTAATCTCAGCACACCTTGCTTGTTTCAAATTTTGATTCATATTCAGTCGGATTGGAAAAAGTCACAACTATGAAGACTTTGTCTCGTTGGCTCTAACTCTAAATGTTCCTTCTTTAATTACAATAATTATTAACTGATTATCAGGTCACTGAGGACTTTGGTACGAGTATATGTTTAAAGGAAACATTGACATTTTAGGGCTTCTGAAATTCAAAGTTTATACTTTGGCCTGTAGAAGTCAAGCTTTCAATGTACCAATACAATTCCCGATTCCCGATGGCTTATCTATGGCAAGTAAAAACATTCTCATGACTAGGTCTTCAGGAATCGCTTATCTCTTTCCGCCATAGCCAATTTATCAACATCTAACTTCTACCTACATACACACACAAAATAACTCACTTTAGTTTTGGAAAATGATCAAACAAGGTGAACCAAGGAAAACGAAAAGCAAATTTCTCTCAAACTGATTGTATAAAAGTATGAATACAAGTTGGAAGAATTTTATCGTGTTATTTGTCGAGTTTGGGGTTTCTCCCAAACTGATTTAATGAAAAGTTTAAATTCTAGTCGAGAGAATTTTTCAACGCGAGATTTGTCGTGTTTGGGGCCCAGAGCTAGACCCAAGGCTTTCTTCTGATAAGAACAACTTCAAAATTTAGCGCATGATCAGTAGGGCTTTTTGATATTCATATGCATGGTGTACTGCTGGTGAGTACAAGTTACTACTATAGGACTTACAATAGCCACATTCGAGTCTGTTTCTTGAAGAGGTCGGTTCCAAGCATAGTTATGTTGTTGTTCTTGAGGATTCTGAAAGGTAGGAAATGCTACTGAAGAGAATCCATGTAAAGAACACCAATTAACACTGTTCACGAATCTTTTGCACACAAGCTACCACAAGCGGTATCTATAAGCAGTAAGCTTGTACGACACCCACAATCACTTATCATAAACGCTTTCCACTTCTTATTACGACTTGATTTTGTGTTTTAGTCGTATTATTACCTACCTGTAAAATTTGTTTCTATTCATTCACTAACAAATTTTGGAATTTCGTTCCTGCGATGGTTTTTCACTCATCCACTAACAGTTTTGTACTTCGTTAATTGTTCCTACAATGTTTTTTTCATTTTTCACTAACAGTTTTTGTACTTCGTTTATAGTTGTTCATACAATGGTTTTTTCACTTATTATCCACAAACAGTTTTTGGACTTTCTTTAATTGCTCAGGACTGCAATCCATTTTCCAATTATCTACTTACAGCTGGTCCAGTCTTGTAAAATAGTCCAAGTCTCCAACAGGAATATCACCAATCTGGTTGTTTGACAGATCCCTGAAAACAATGAAAAAGTAAACTTGGCTATATCGTCATAAAATAAAGTGATGAAAGATCTTAGCGATGATGATCATTAGTTCGGGCACAAGTCTTGTCTTCACAAAAGAACTTCGGCACGATTTAACAAAATTCAAGACTGGCCTAAAAAAGTATCTAAAATCTCGATGATACATTTATCTTATATCAAAACTGTATCTGTATATGTATGTTTTTCTCTATCTATTCTGTGATAATACATTTTCATTGTAAACATTTTTCTCTTTCTCTGCCTGTAACTGTAAATTTATTTTAAACAGAGCCCCTATCAAACCAGCTCTGCTGAACTGGGCACCTCTGTCTAAAGACCGTGATAACCGTGTTTATTTTACTAAATTCGAAGGCCTTATGAATGGTTTTCTAAGTACTAGACAAAAAATGAGTGGTGTAGAAAACAACAGGAAAAATCTTCTTGAAACAAGACATTTTCTTGGAAGGAGAGTGAAGTGCTTCTAAAACGCGTGAACAAATAAGCTCTGATTCTGTAAAAACGGGAAAGGCGATTTAACACAGAAACAGCGTATTATCTTTATCGATGCAAAAGCATGTTTGGCTTTCAACAGGCTAACGCAAGACTATAAAAAGCGGACATTTAAACACGGTGGCACCAACATATGAAGTCAAACTTTGAGTGCAAAAAAGAGACTTCGCGAGTGAGCTTTGCGAACCGGTGAATTCCTTTTCCACAAGAAGATAAATTCATATCTTCGCGTCAGTGTGTAATTTTCTTTTTATTATATAGATATGAGTGTTTCGCTGGAAAATAAAACAAAAAAACACAGAAAAAAGCGAAAAGAAACAAAGATATAACGTCAATAATATTTTCACTAATGAAGATATGGAAAACATATCAATTGTATCCCGGATGTATTTTCGCATGAAATCTACGAGTGGTCGAGTGGCGTTGTTTACAGTAGAATTTATGAATTTATATCTATTAGATAAAGACAATTATTGAACTAGACAAAGCTAATGTTTACAAAAATTATCTTTAGTCACGCATCAGAAATGAATGAGCTCACAACAAGAATTAAAGTAATAAGTAAAAACACTTACAACTTTGTGGGTGTTTGATCTTTTAACGCTTTTGATGGAAACAGTGAGAGCTTGTTATCGTTGAGTATTCTGCAGAGAGATTTCAATGTTAGGCAAAACCAAAGGTCAATATACTTTCTATTAAATAACTAGTAGTTCAAATCCTTTCTCTGATAAAGGTTATTTATGTTAATGCTGCAAAAATGATGTGCTGAATACCAAGTGTGCAAGGTATTCAGTGAATATTAAGACTTAGAAATTCAATAACCCAAAAAGAGAACAATCCTTACCAAACAGGGGAAAATCATGCAAACTGTTGGAATAATTGTATATCTAATTACAGTTCTGTAGCGGTAATGTTCGATAGATATAACACAACTGGTAAAGTATTTCCGTACGAAACACATGTTAGTTGACTGGAACATAACTTAAAAATAGGCCCGCAATGCGTGCGTGTAGCTACTGCGTTTTTGTTTCCATTGGTATGTGAATACGGTGCTGTTTAGTATGTACAGCTTTTTTAGAAAAGGTTGTCGTAAGGACTACGCGCCCATGCCACTTACTGTTTAGTTACGGATTACATAAGATTCGTAAATTGAATGACTAGCCCTACTGTTCGAGATAAGTGGTTATTCGGCAAATGACTGACATTCTGCAACATGGAAATTGGTCGGTGCTCGGCCCAAACAATAGGCTTGAACGACTCGACAATATCTTTTTGAAATAGTGTTTTCAATGGATTTTTCTTAGCGAGCTCAGATGCGGTTAACAATAACATAAACATGAGGCGTTGTTTTCTCATCAAGAGATAACTCCTTGTGTGACTGCAGCCGTAGATGCGGCTAACAATAACATACTGAACACATGAGGCATTGTTTTCTCATCAAGCAGTGCGAAAAATTCTCGGGAGTCTTTGTGCGACTAAGTCTTGTGGTTACAAGTTACAGTGGGAGAAAATTTCGGGAAAATTCGCGCGGTCTTCACGGCGTACCAACCTAAAATCGACTCTATCCATTAAAACGATAGCATTGTAGCTTCTGTCGCGCATGCACAATAGCTACAAACAAAAAAGAACGAGACCATACTTACATATCGGCCGTAACCTTGACTCCTTTTAATGACTCCTCGTGAAGTGTCTTGAGGAGGTTATTGGAAAGATCTCTGTGGTCAAAGCACAAAGCAGAACAACTTTTATGTAAGGCCTGACCAATTATTAAGCTAAATTTTGGTTGCAACTGTATATTGTGTTGGATGATTCATGCTTGAATAGTTTAACTCGAATAAGAACATTAAGAAATTAGGCTAAAAGAAACTGAGTTATCATTCAGAGACTGAAAAATTTGAATGAAACGCCTAACTCAAGGTGAGTCAATGTGAAGTAGACTAAGGAACACTACCCCTTGTGCTGACACAACAGCTAGGTTTTTCGCTCTCTGTGTCTTTAAAACTCTCCTTCTACAACACCATTAGTTTCAACTCGGTTGATAGTGGCTTAATAAATATCTACCTCTAGCGCGTGTTAAATGAATAATATTTTAGCATGCTTGCCATCTCTTTATTTACAGCTTGATACTTTTCCTCTTGCATGTCGTTAAGCGTTCTTTGGTGTTTTCGTCTTGCCAAACATTCAAGACTACACGTCGTACGTCTTTCTCCCGCGTCTGTCGGCACTTGGCCGCCATTTTAAAACGATCGCAAAACTACCTACCTGAGGTAGTTTCGCTCCAAACCCAGTTTAGTTACACCCGCGTGCAGTGTGAACGGATACATCGTTTAATTAAATGCTTTTCAACCATGGTTAAGTTGTGGTTTGATTTGGGCATAAGATCTTATTATAATTATTAAGGTTACGGAATAGTCGAATACCAAAAAGGAAACTTTATTCAAGGTAACGTAAAGGTGCTGACGTTTTTTTTGTAACTTACAATGCGGTGATAGTTGACGCCTGGAAATCCGTTCCCCACATCGGGCCACTGATTGCTTGGATTTTGTTGTTCTTGAAAAGTCTGTGCGGGCAAATATTCATATGAAACACAATAGGTTCAGTTAATGTCAAATAAATAAAATGAAGTCAAAAACATTAATACTAAAAACCAACAGACTCTTCGCCAGTTGTTATAACATATAGATTCAAGTGACACCTTGCCACTGGAAAGGGGTATATTCAAAGTTTCGCTGATCTACAGCATTAACAAAGAACCCCTTAAACCCACACAAAGGAAAGAGAAAAAATCTCTGACCTCAGTGGGGTTCGAACCCACGACACACGAAACAGATCTACGTCGCTCTAATCAACTGAGTTACAGGACCAGCTTTGAGTTTGGTCGTGGAATTTTAAGGACAGTACAGCTCGAGAGTGTTGTCTGTGTAAATACAACATGTAGAATCAAGTGAGGCTTTTCCACTGGAACTGGGTATACTCCAAATTTCGCTGATCTACAGCATTAACAAAAAACTTTTGTGTGGGTTTATGGGGTTCTTTGATAATACCCTGTAGATCAGCGAAACTTGGAATATACCCCGTTCCAGTGGCAAGGCCCTACTTGAATCTTAGCCTACCTGTTGTATTTACACATATGGCACTGAAGGACAACACTCTATGGTCTTTGCCAGTAGTAAAAGGTATTCGAATGAGGTCGAGTCAAATTTCGAAAAATATCACGCGTCTTTTGGCCTAACTCGAATTAATTGCCCAACTGCAAGGAAAGCAATTCCTTCAGAATTAGCCAAAAGACAAGTGATTTTCTCCGAAATTTGACGAGAGCTCATTCGATTACCTTTTAATAATACAGCAGACAAATCATTTTTTTTCTTTCTTTTAGTTTTGAAAAACTTTGCGCGCGCGAAAATTCGTTTGTAGACACAACATCTTGATTTTTTCTCGCATGATAAACTAGTTCCCACGGATAATTTGCAACTGCCCATACAAAATTTCAAACGGAGGGCAATTATAGACAAAATCGAGGGCCGAATTCCGTCGTTAATTTGTCTGCTATGTTATTATGAAAATAATTGAACCCTCATTCCTATCAGAGTAAAAAAGCATGCTTACACAAAACGCGCTTGGACTCGGATAAAGGAATGATCCTCCACAGATTCTATGGGGTTGTCTTCAAGCTGTCTGTTGGGATACAACATTATAAAAAGTTTTAAAATTCTTCGCCCTCATTCAAAGTATCAAGGATTACGTTTTTGTATTTCTTATCTAATGCAGTCATGTTTAACCACAGGAGTTCCAGTATGCAATATTGAACAAGCTCTTGCTTAATAACAAAATTTTGTAACAACAATAATAATTAATAATAATCATTTATTAGTACAGTAGAAACAAACTAGCACACTATCACAAATGCTTCAATCTGATTGGCTAATCTATTCACCACTGAGCGACAGACAGCGAGTAGCGAAATTGCCACTATTTTTAAACATATGAACAATGGCGGGTTCTTTAAAGAGCATATGAAACGAAATCGGTTTTTCAATTTTCAAAAAGTATACTATAAAAAAACATTGGTTTGCCAAGTTTGAGAAACATACGATGAAAGTACGC
>JAOBAT010067894.1:0-22810 GCA_026413305.1 Hydrozoanthus tunicans | reverse complement strand
AACGTGTGCGGTGAATGTGCGACAACAATTTCGATTGCATGCGACAAAAATTGCATGCTATCGCACAAGTGTGCGGTAGGCTAAAGGAAAAAAGACGGCAAATTTCTTCCAATCTCTCAATTCTACGAGCCCCATACCAGGAGGACAATCTTTGATGGTTAAACAGCTGACTGGAAAGATGTCTAAAAAGAGTTTAAAAAAGACGCCGAGTGAAAGGGGAGCAATTTTATGAACATGAGCTCAAAACACGGGAGATAAATAAATAGTAGTTGTCATTACTCTGTTGGGTATGAAGCTAAAGCACATCACAAAGCGAAATAAAAAAATAAAGATAATAATTGACTAGAAAATAAATAATGAGCACTTTAAAAAAGCACGAATAATTTCTTCCAATGATTGTTTATCGTAAGAAACAAAATGGGTCAAACAATTTAATAAAAATGAACAATCAAAGATTATGTGCACAGAGAGAAAGAGGATATTTAACGAATCTCATTCTATCGAGCAAAAGCTCTCAAAGCTGATTATAAGTTCAAGAAACTAATTATGAAACTGGAAAAGACAATCGGGAAGACCAGCTTCCGTTTGGCATGTTTGCCGACTGTGCACACAAGCTGGTCAAACAGTCGCCACATCAACGGCATTAAACCCTAAAACGTTAAACGTCGGGAAATTGCTTAATGACAACATTGAATTTGCTAAGCCAATCAAGAACAAATCTCAATAGGTTTTGTTGTCTGAGACATAAATTTGTCGGAAGTCCATTCATCACAAAGTTACATCGCATTAAACTCATTTCCTCGCGTTTATTACTGTTCTTAGCAAGAGACAAGAACGAAAGCAAAGCAAACGTTTCATATTAAATTCAACGATTAGGTTTGACGAGTGTTACAAAAATTTTCCACACTAGTATATGAAAGCCGGAGGCGCGTTCGATCAAGATGAATGGATCAGAGGAAAAATTATCTCTCCCGCCTCGCTCTTTGGCTCAAAATATCTTGGAGCCGGCAATCTTGTTACTAGTGGACTTCACAGCGATCACTGGGAATCTTTTAGTCTTGACAGCCGTTTCCAGAAATTCAAGGCTTCGTGCAATGACCAGCATCTACCTTCTCGCACTGAGCTCAACAGACACTGTCGCTTCTGTAGTGTGTATGCCACTGCAAATTGGCGTCCTCGTAACAGGAAAATGGGTTTATGGTGGGAAGGTATGCGAGTTATATGGTGTAGTTTTTCATCTTTTGGTCTACCTCTACCTGCCAACAATGTCACTCGTGGCACTGAACAGGTATTTCCGTACCACCAAGGCAAGTCTGTTTAGACGCTTCTCCAATACAAGATGTTCAATATCCGTACTTGGCATCGTCTGGCTTACAATTGCAGGTTATGTTGGGTTCCTGCTTCTCTCCGGATTAACAACTATTGGTTTTGACCAAAACCAAGCAGCTTGTTTGATAACAAAGTACAGAACTGAAATCTTTAAATTGGTTCATTATAGCTTCATGACTTTAGTTTTTGCAATCATTCCCCTTGTCATAATAACCGCTTCTTACGTAAAAGTTTTTCGCCTTGTTAGTCTCCACGCGGTGACTGTCATACCGTTACCGCAGAATATTGGAAACACCAGGATTTTGAGGGAAGACGTCCGGTTAACCAAGGGATTAATAATTCTGCTATGTCTTTATCTAGCCTGTTGGATTCCTACATACGCCACCTTTCTGCTGCTGAAGTTTAATCCTAGCGCTTTGCCCCGCGGTCTAAACTTGTTAACGATGTATTTGTCGAACGTTTCCAGCGCAATTAATCCGATCGTACTCATGGCGGTAAGCGGGTCATTTCGTAAGGAAGCAAAGAGAATTCTGTGTTGCAAGACAGACGAAACAAAAACCTTGCGCCGTCTGTGTAAATGATACATGTTCGGTAATATCCTTATACAAACCATGGCCTGTTATTTAATGACTGATTTGCCCTAACCCAGCACGTTGTGTTTTTTTCAAAAACATAAAACCATGCAAGTGTTTCTTACGAATTGTTGCCGACTTTGCGTGTAAATTCGTGGTGTTTGTTTTGTTTTGAAATCCTCAGCAGTGTTTGTAAGTAAAGTAACATTTCTCTGTAGAGATATATTCCTTAACCAAGTATTAAAATTAACTGGCATCGAAACAACTGGGCCAAGAGTTTAAGCCGTGTCCTAAATTTCACGAATAAGGCTGCATTGGCAACGAAAATATCTATGTTTATATAATAACAAAGCCCAATTTTGTTTTTCGTTTACCGAACCTCAAAGTGGAGGCGTCCCGCGAGATAATCATTTCAAAATATCTTACATGCATGAAGGCAAATATAAAAGATTAGCAAAAAGAAAGTGTAGAGAGCATAAGTATACAGAAAAAAATAAACACCTTTATTTTACTAGTAATAGTTTTTAAGAAGGCTCACGCCAAAAGACTGATACTAAAATTTTGATTTCCACTAATTTCAAAATGGCGAAATGTTCTGAATGTTTAAGATCAAAAACCATTTATCGCGAAAATGTTGACATAATTTCAATTCTTATTTACCAACAAGACGGCAGTGTGGATTCTTGTGGAGATAAAAAGAACGCCATTCGAAACACGAAACGAGTGCAGTTGACTAATTCAAATTGCACAATGGATCATCTCATATTAGTACCAAAATTATTTAGGTAAAACATTCATTTTTGGAAAATAATCTAAATCAGAACTTGTTTTTAAGGCTGTACTTGATAAAATAAAAGGCCATCTTCGGCCAAATAATCTGGAAAGAATCTTACCCATGACCTGGTATTCTATGTCTTGTTTAAGGCTGATTCTTTTTGTCCGCATTTGCTGCACAATGAATACAAGACATTAAAAAAGCAGAGAACTTAAATACAGCGTATATTTTAGTATACACAACAATTTCTGGGTAAAACAAATGCACGAATTTTCGAAAACAAATTTTAAACCAGTTTGATTTTCAGCCACATCGAGAATCGTGGTCGAACATTCAAACACTTTAGATCTTATGCACGAGTCTCACCTAGCACTATTGACTTTTTTTCGCCTTTTTTGGTCTTATTGAGTCACGATGTACCACGGTTTTTGCTTTTCATTTTTGTAACTTTAAAGAACTCCGGCAAACACTAGTGGAACAGGCAGGTGTTTGGTGATGTAATAAGAATTATTGTAATTATGAGCTGCGAGGCTCTGTTTTGCGTTGCATGTAAGCGAAATTCTTTATCCTTTTACCGTGTTCAGGAAGTGGAATTTAATGGATGATGCTAAAATTTAACTTTGAGTATTTCACGTTTAAGTTCACAGCCCAAAATCACTCAACAACCAACAATGCTTGAAGGCGTCGGCGATCTGAGCTACTGCTGGATCAACCGTCAAGGAACAATTCTGCGTGGGATCAGATAAAAAGCGAAACACTTGATAGAAATAGGCTTTTCGTCATTTTGAAAACAGCTTAACCGATTACCTGCTTTTATACGTCAATTTATGCAAGACAAAACAAACGCATTTCGAAGTTACCAGCAACTTCACCACTAGAAAGTTCCTGCTAACGTGATGTTGAAAGCACAATTTCTAAAAAACGACTTCAACTCTAATTTCAAATTGAGAGACCGAACGCTCCATTCTGATTGGCTAATATATCAGGGATTATCTAGTTTAAGTTCACTCAAATAGGCCTTTTACAACAAGTGATCACATGGTGCTTATAATGATATCCTGGTGGCAAAGGAATGTCATAGACTCCACTGGGAAATGTAAAACAAAAAACGCGTTCTAGTTAACTGTGCCTTGTCTTGGAGTCGTTGACATTACTTTGCCCACCAGAATGTCATTATAAATATCATGTGATCATTTGTTACAAAAGGCTTATTGGCTAAAATACCATTTGCCCTTGCGCAGCACGCTGACGTCACTGATTTAATTTCAAGATAGTTTATTTCCTCATTTTTTTTTAGACAAATAAATAAAAGAAGACATATGGAAAAGAACTCCCCAATCAAGGGCTGAAACTTTTTCAACTGTTTTCGGGATTTTTGTTTAGCCCAGAAGTTCTGCGGAATTGCAACTAATAATAAATATATTTTTCTAATGTTCTAGAAAAAAACTGTCACAAGATTTTGGTTGAGGATTTCAACGTGAAATATGGTAACTGATCATTTGTTTCAATATCCAAGATCATGCATGAGAGCGTTCTTCACCAAGACTGAACAGTTTTGTAGCAGGAACTCAGGCCAACGAATTTTACTACCTTAGTGCTTCGCACCGTAACTCGGTAACAAGGAATTGATAAAAATTACTACAAAAATCAACATAAAACCTAAACGGAACACTCGAATAGTTTGTTTCGTGCCTAAAAACTCAAATACGTTTCACGTAGTTCAAGGCATCCTGTGTTCAGATTCATGTGTTCAGGTTCACGTTTTCAGGTTCATGAGGTAAACAAATTTTGTTTGAACCTCGATCAGCGTTGATGTACATGCCCATAACAATTCTATAGCCCTTTTTAAAATATCCAGTCTTGACAAAATTACAACTTTAAAATTGTCTTCTCGTGCAGCCCCTGCGGCCTCCAAACGCCTTTTCTCTAACTCTTTAATAGCTGAGTTGAGGATTTTTAAAAATTAAAAATCAGAAGAAACAGTGCACTTCAGTTCAATGCACGATTGTGTGGTACAATGTCACTAATTTCACTGAGAACTGTTAAAAGTTGCAGACTTTAAACCCCATCGCAGGAAAGCTCGTGCACTCGGGCAGTGATTTCTGTGTTTCTGACTTTTCAAGTCAGCGCACCGAACCAGGAGAAAGCAGTCAGCAACCACATCCACGAACATGGAAAACGGTTCCAGAGTTTCAATCACTACACTTCTTTCATTCTTCGACTAAGAAACCGACTTCAACGCCACACATTCTTTTCAAGGTTGATTTTCTACAGTTCAACTGCAACTGCGACCACGTTTCGGCTTTCGTTTGTTTGCGAACGCTTCTGGTTTCTTTCCAGGTCTACTTGTATGACATATTCAAAAGAACCTTAGCCACACTTTTCCGCTTTGGCGAACTAGCGTACTTACTCTTTCTTAATTCATTCAGAGAATCCTGGACAATCATCTGTAGTTGTGTCCGTAACCTCTCTTGATAGCAACGAATCTTCATCAAGTTGATTGGCGAGATGAACCCTAACAATTCCTGCCGTACCTCCTGAGGCTAGCCACGTTAACGACTGGACATTAGGGCTCCAGCGTACCTTATAATGGCAACACATACAATAAAAATTGTCACTTTTTGTTTTATAAACTTCCTGCAATTTCATTTTACCATAGAAGTCCGAAAGTAACGGCCCCAGCAACTTTCGGATTTTGCAGGTAAAGGCGCCGCTACTTTCGGAAACGTTACTTTTAACGACTTTGGGACTCTTATGGTCCACTGAGTCATTCCGACGTGGTCCTGAGGGAACGAACGACATAACAAAGTAACCCCCTCCCTACCCCTAAGCTAGGTGTAGTAGAGCTAAGAAGGGGGTATGAAACTCTGACGAAGTTCCGAGGGAATCTGAGGACTTAACAAGGCACCCCCTCCCCCCTCAAGGCTCAGAGAGGGTTTTTTTCCTAAATCGATTAGCTCGGAATCGATTGCAAGGTGCTCATATAGGACTCTTATGCCCTGCTAACTCATTCTGGCGTGGTCCCGAAGGAATCTAAGGTTTCATACAGATCGTGGTGTCATAGAAATGGTATAAAAATTACAGCGTGCGGTAGGTCAGTCACCTTGTGAATAGCCTGTAGATTTGCCTCATCGTGCCGTGAGGACAGCATGTTTCCCGGATGTAGATACCACTTGGCCTCAACACTCCCTTGGGTTGGCCTCTCACCAAATTCCGGCTGAAAATGAATCACGTTTTTAAGAGACAAGAAAAATGATACCCGTTGACTGCCTAACAAAGCAAATGCTTGATTATAAAGTTGCATATTATCAGCAATAGTTTATTATCAAATTCCATTCTTCAGTAGCTTTATCACTATCCCTTTTCATAAAAAAAGAAACCTTTAAAAAATAGTTTTTAAAATGACTGGGAAAACTATAAAAAAGGACTTTAATACTTCCGCTTTTTACCATAAGGCATTGGTTAAAATGATCAGCGCGGTAAAGCAGCCAAACCAAACATTTACTCACAAAATTAACTTCTCTGTACATAAGCCGAAATTTTTCCTTTGTTTCTTCAAGACTCCTTGGTTTGCTAACTTTCTGGTTGTTTTTCTCTTCATTTTTTGCTTCACTTTCGTCTATTACTTTTTCCTCTGCATTGTCAACCATTCGAGATTCAGTTGCGCCACCCTCTCCTTCACAGGCACTGGTTTGTTCGTTCCACGATACACAGTCCTTTGCTTCTGAAGGCGGCCTATCACCGTCTGCTTCACAATTTTCCTTCCATTCGTCCATTCTTTCAACGGAAACTCTGTACACTCCCTGGTGCATTAACAAGAAAATAAATACTTTTAAAACCTCCTAAGACTACATGAGCACAACTCACACACAAGTTCGGATCTAATCGAGTTTGGAGATTCTCATAGTCTGCTAGTATTCCGACAAAAAGAGTAAAAAAATTAGGTTGTGGGGTGTGGCACGGGGTTAGAGTAAGAGTTCGGCAGAGGATGAAAGGGGGCGAGGGAAGAAATACAATCAAGATAAAAAGCCTGGAGACTCAACCCAAAACTTTCAAGTAGCCTGGCACACACAATTCATACCTTTTCTATGATTCTATAATTTGGTTACAAAAACACTTCGTACAACGGCTCAGTTTACTACATTCTGTCGGTTTGCAGTTTCTCAAGATGACCTAGGGTAAGTTCTATTCTTGCCAACACAGCTCAGCAGTATGAACGATTGTATTTGAAAAGATACCATCGACTGATACCCTCAACTATGACGGGTAATACTTTGTCCTGAATGTAAATGAAGGTTTAAAAAATTGAGTATTCGGCTACCGCGGTTACCTTGTTCAGTCATTGATTTGAAAAACTGTGCAGAACGTGCTTAGAAATGGCATTGTGTCGAACGGACGGGAGACTGAATTACTGGTTGACTCGATCTGACCCATTTTTTAAAAGCCCATAACAATTAATTAATTTATTTATTTATTTAGCCTCACTACTCTTAAGGTAGTCGGAGAACCCAACAGGTTTTACAACCCAATAACTGGACTCCGAGGGCCTATGGTTTAACGTCCTTATCCGAGAAGACGCGAAGGTCTAACCGTTTGCAGATGTTGGAGCAAAGGCAGCACCTTCTCCTCAGTTGTTTTAAGACCCTGAATGAAGGTCCGGCCCCGGCAATCGAACCCGGGCCTCCCGCACGAAAGACTGGCACCTTACCAACTAGGTTAACCAGGCGGCGGTTAGATTTGCTTTTTATACTTTTATTATCTAAAATATGTGCTCTAAAATCAAAATCCACGATTTTTTTTTGATTGGAGCAAACCGCGAATTTTTACGAATTTTTGGTCTACCCTTGCCGCAGATCATTGTTACTTAGACTCATTGTTACTCACTGTTACTTAGATTCATTTTTACTTGTTCAAATCATAATTTTTTTCGGAAAGTTCATTTTAAAATACGTCCTTTTAGATTAGAAAATAAAAACTGCGATGGGCACTTTAACAGGACAAAGTTAAAACATAGTTATTCTCGTTGAATGGATGATTCTTCTTTAGACAATACTCTCTAAGTTCGGGCAAAAACATTTTGTTACGTTAAACCGTACCCATCGAAAATTCTTGATCCGCAGGTTTTCCTTTCTGCTGACGAGAAAAGCTTCAACCTCGCCTGCTTCGTCACAACTGGCCAGGAGGTCGCTTATAGGGGACGCGCTTACCCCCTATAGTCACAACAGAATCTAGGTATCAATAATATCTTAACCAGCAACTACAAAAATGACATATCATTAAAAATTTAAAAAACAACAACTAAATTTCATGAACAAAACAAATTCTAGCTTGTTTTGCTGTGCATCTCATTTTAATGATGTCAGAGACCTACTATAACCAAAGCTCTTTGGACATGTACTATGGGCAAGCATAAAAATTGTTATTGGTTCGTTTTGTCTGTATGTCTAGAAGTTGGTAACGTCTTTAAATTAATTGCAGCAACTTCAACTGCTATCGAGTCCGTAACTAGTACTAGGGCAAAAAGGACTTGTATGCCCGTTGATTACTTGATTACTTCAATATTTAACATACCAAATATTTTATGGTACGTCCGTGCGCAGAGTTGAGCAATAAGACTTGTACGCTGTTGATGAATTAGGGCTCTACAATTTCCACAATTCAACAGGCTTACCCAAACAGAACTGTTATGGCAAGTAAGAGTCTTTAGGCTCCTGTCTTTCTGACTGAGAGCAAAATTAAGATAGAGAGTTCCTGAAACGATGCTGTTGAAACAATCATCCTGACCAAAAACCACACCGTCGGTACTTATTGGCCAGCAGAGTTCATTAGGAACACCTAAAAAGAACAGACTACTTAATACAATAATCATCTAAACCAACTAAAGTGCCTTTGTTATCATCATTGTAACTGTATTTGCCTTTCTCGTTTTCGTTTTCGCTGTTATTAACATTTTCGCCATTACTCTTATCATTATCATAACCATTATCACTATCACTATTACTCACTATCAGTCTCTCATTCACATTGTCGTCATTGATCTTGTCATTATCATAACCTTGTTGCTGTTATCGTTTCTATTAACACTAGTACATTGAGGCTAACTTTCAAGGTAGAGGGTGTTCGTAGTCTTCAATAACCCGAAGTTCTTTTAGGGTTTTTAAACAGTTGTAACAATGCAACCACCGTTAAACAGAACTCAAAGTGTCTTTTGTAAAAGCAAGAAAAGAAAACTGTACGAGCAACGATACTAAGTACTAGTTAATCTTTCAACTATTCAAGCTTTGCACCATCCCTGTTGCAGCTTTTACCTTTTTTGATCAAAGAAACTGGCAAACTCGGAGAACGAATATCCCACACTTTGATGCATCGATCATAACCGCCTAAACACATAAGGAAACACTTAAGAATTAGAATATTTACGAACAGTCCGACAAAAAATATCAGTCAAGGAAAAAGAAAAGTCCTTGAGAACAATGGAAAATGGCGCATAATACACTCACCTGTAGCAATGTACTGAGTAGCTGTGGGACACCAAACAAGTGATTTCACCAACGCACCGTGTGCCTTGATGTGTAGATATGGTAGATAACCTTAAAAGTTGACGAAGAGGTGCCATGTGAATGACTGATGTAGCAGTGGTTCACTATACTAAACTAACGATTTCTTTACATGTAAAAGCAAGATCACGAAAAGAGATATCTCATATCCTTTCACAAAAAATTCTATGGGAAAAAATCTGACGTCATGCTCTTCAAAATGACTCATCATCCTAATCACTCTTATCATCACTATCGTTCTCGTTCCTAATACCATCACCATACCTCTATTACCAACGTCATCATCCTCATCACTCAGTATCATCACCTTCACAACAACATGAACATTCATTATTATCAGCTACCATCTGGCTTGATGTTTAGATATGGCAGATAGTCATGAAAATAGACGAAAGATGCCACGTTAACGAAAGCGGAGGAAATTTTTCTATAATCTTAACCATTGACTTCTTATATTGCCAAAAGTAACATCACCAAAAAGGAATTCTAGACTTTTGAAAAAGTTTCATGCAGTAAAAGACAATCTGTATGAACATCACACAGTTTTCCTCAGTCACAATCACCATAGCCATAAGTGTCACCACCACATCATTTGTTTTCACCCCGACCCTCACAACAGCATTACAAAAAAAAATCAAAATAACCATCAAATATTTTACAATTACCACGAACTCCACATCATCATTATCACAACCATCAGAATAACTACCACACCATTTATGCAGTATTCTACACGACCCTAACAACATTGTTACCACAACCACCAGAATGACCACCACACCATTTATATTAATCACGACCCTCACAACATCATTTCCAAAACCTTGAGAATGACCATCACATCGTTTGTATTCACGACGACCTTCACAACATCATTATCACAACCATCAGAATAACCACCTCACCATTTATATTCACCACGACCTTCACAACATCGTTAACACAACCATCAAAATAACCACATCGTTTGTATTCACCACAACCTTCACAACATCATTACCACAACCATCAGAATAACCACCACACCATTTGCATTCACGACGACCTTCACACAAAATCATCGCCACCACTACCATACCACTTACAATAATCGAAAACACTACCAAACTTCATTACGAAGTCCTTCGGGATTGTCGTAGCAAAAATAACAGAAAATTGCCACTACCATGTCACCACTAACATGTCAAATATTATCATCACGGCTACTAGGCTCTTGCTTTGATAGGAAGACAAATGCAACAACTGCCAGATGCCTCAATCGATCTTAAAATCATAACACTTCCATTGGTTCAGACACAATTTTCCGTTTATAAACCTTACAGCTACTTACGCACTGTTTTGTGATCACTCCTATCCATCACTTTGAGAAGAGGTGATTCTGTTGTCACGTTCCATATAGCCACGGTACCTAGAAACGCACACGAATCGTTAGAATCTATGGACTCAAAGACAAACAGGGTTGAGGTAGTTTATTGCAAACTTGTTCCCTACCTTTTTTTAAAAAAATTTACGTCCTTTAATTACTAAAGTAGACAATACAAAAATATAGTTGCAAAGACAAAGAGCTAAAAATTTGTATAACAGAAAAATCAAACATTGCAATAATTATATAATAGAATCCGACAAAAAAGATGTTGCCAAAATCTATCTAAGTAAATTTCAAATCTGGGACGGCCTAAATGTTCTATATAATTCAATAAGTCCCTGCTGAACAACAACTTCATAAATTTAAGGTATATAATACTACGCACTGCCTGTTAATAATACATTTGATTTATAAACAGGGGTTATTATATATTTTTCTTAAATCTTTCCTCGAATTACCAACAATTCAGAAGCAAACCACAGGTGGGGGTAGAGGTGTAATTGTGGGATTAGCAGTAAAAGAGATGTTTTTGAAACATTTTTCTTCACTTACCATCACTAAATCCAGCAGCAATTTTAGCATGGAAAGAGCCTGGGGACCACTGAACGCAATGTGCCTGGCCACTCTGGCCTGTGAACTTCACTCCAAGGGCACACGGGAAAAGTTTAGCATTTGGAACGACTTTTGTCAGTACTGCAAATTAGATAAATTTAACTTACTATAAGGTTCTGCCGTTAATTCTTTAAAGTGATACATTGGTTTCTTATAAGTTTTTGCCTTTACTCTGAAAGGCAACCCGTTTCTGTCCTCAATTAGCACAAGGACCGAGAAATTTAAACTCTCAGTCCCAGTTGTATTGGTGAATTCTCCCAACTAGAGCTCTTACTTTTCGTTGGACAAGTTGGGAAGAGTTGATCCTTGTTTATTTATGCCCGGGCGAATGCTTTTGAGCTCTCTAAGGATTGGGTGAGAGTTTCTTATAATGAAACGTTCACTATTTGCATTGTGCATAGCTCACTGTGCATCACTCCACAGTGTGTAACCTTCCTTCGAAGGCGCAAGTTCACGAGCTGCTATAAAGCCATTATGGCGGTAATTGGGAGGCCTCATTGCATACTTGTGTGAAGAATTGATCATTTTACTTTTCTCTCTAACAAATGTCTTGTTTGTATGCGTTATGTCAGGAAACTGGGTCTTTAAAAAGGGTTAGCCACTTTTAAGCAAGGATTCAAAGAACTTGTTTGCAAAATGCCGCGAGTAAAAGTCTTTCCCTAGGCGTAACGCCACGCTTCATTACAGGGATTTCAGCTGTGTTGTCGGTTATCAGTTAGTGTAATTTAACATTCATAGCTACTTGCGAATCGAACGTGAGGTCTTAAACTATTTAAGCCCCACCGGTTTATCAATACCTAACATATCCCTACATCCCTACATGGCACACGCAAAACATGAAACTTGGTGTACCCCTGATAATGAAATGCAAAATTCTTTTAAGATGGTTACAAGAATTTATAAAAACTTTATGAAAAAGTTACTGTCAAAAAATCTTTTTAAAACGTCCCGGCAACTCGGGTAGAGAACTAAAACTTTTTATCTTTCAAAACAGCACTTAACTACTCCATGGGTAATTTAAGTCCATCATTTCGTTCCATTCCATTGATTGTTTTGTTAATGTGCCAAGCTTCGAGGAATCATCTTTTACGCCAGCTGGCTACACGAACAATATGAATCTTGGCCTTGCGAATTTGCGAAAATAATATTTTACTGGATCCGGGGCTCAAAGGAAAAATGTCAGACTGAGACCTTCTGTGGCAACGATGAGACACTCCTATACGTACATTATGATAACAGTTCATCACCGAATCTTTTGTTTTTCTTTAATTGATCTCATTTTGTTACCTGGGTCCTACTGCTGAAAAAAAAACTTTTTTCCTTGCAACTCGTAATGCTCATGAGAGGTTTCGGATGTATAATTTTCTAGCACTGCCCTCTTATGTCTGATCAGTTCTGCACTTACCTTTGTGCTTCGCTCCAACGTGTTCGTCTAATGAGTCAAACAGCAATTGAGGGTGCGGAACGCTGCAGAAGAAAGCACTGGACGTCATTTATGCATATCAAAGGGTGGGGGGGGGGGGGGGTTACTCCCTATATTGGGGTGGTAAGTTTGACAGTCGTATTTAAGGGGTTGTTCAAAGGAGTCTTGTGCTAAACTAAGAGCCTGGTATTTTTTTAGGGTTGAAAAACCCCAAGGTATTGGACTGCTTGTAATCCTGTGTTTTGGCAAACGTGCGTACTGATAAGAAGTTAAGAAAAAAGTCCGTTGGCGAACGTCCGGCCGCGCCTTTATTTACTGCATATCATGTCAGCACAACACGAGAGGACTTAGAACAACCCGCTATCTACCCAGAAAAAATTCTCAGCTTTCAATTGGTATTCTTTAGGGTAGTTCTAAAACTGAGAGGTTTATTTTTAGGGTGAAAACATTTTTTCCTTGTTATTTCGGGGATTTTTCCGACGGTCATCCCTACGTTCTTGACCCCGAAGTACCCCATCCCCATCCGGGATTTTAACCTAACCGTTGTTTCGTGTATTTTCCCAAAGTTTATTGATAAGCTCTATTTAAATTTAGTACTTACAGTCACCTTTTCATTGTTTTGACCGGACACAGTTAGGCAATTAATGGAGTTCTATGCAACGTTTAAAATTTGTCTTTATTACATGAAATTTTCGCGTTAATGGGCGCAACGAAAAACACTCGTAATTGTGGATTTTTTGCATCTTTTGTTAAACCACGGTAATTCGTTCGTACCTTAACAACCTAACGACCCCATCACTACAAGCCAGTGAAATTAGACCAAGTCTTGCAATCTTGTTCTCCTACAAACCAATATACAAATGAACAGTTTATATAGGAGCGCCTTCCCGAAAGTTCCTCTACGACCTTGTACTATCTTTTAAATTCTTGTCATCGATCTCTTATCTTTTCCAATTAATGTTTTAGCGTCTCGAATCTTTCTAGTTTCTAATTACTACGCATACTTTTAAAATACATTCAAGTTTAAAACTAATACGAAATGCATACAAACAGTAACAAGGAAAGATAAAGATACACCATTGAAAATAATAATAAGCTATGGCAACAACATCAATGCAGTGAGTGCTTTTCTTGAGATAAGGATGGTAGAGATACACCAAGAAACTAACTCTGGAGACTGACGCTCAATAGAGGTAAAATAGTGACAGTACCCTCGAAAGTGTTCCGTTGGAGCTCTGAGTATAAATAGAACTCAAAACAGACAGTTTAAAACTCACGCCGACGGGTTTGTTAGCTATGCCGTGCTGACAAAGCCCAACAAAACAGAAACACCTGACCACGGCAGTTAAAACCCAGCGCCAAAATCTGAGTTTGAAAAACCTATATGGGAACACCTTGCACCTAGCCTAGCAAGTCAGAATACTGCAATGCCGACCAAATACCTCACATCCTGTGTCAGCTGGTTGCCAGACGCCTGATGGACACCACGACACATCCCACACGGTGCCAAAATCGTGGGCGATCCCAAGAGCAAGATAAGGTGTGGTTCCTGACCTAAAATGCACACAAAGTTCTTACTTCCGACTACGAAAGAGGTAAGTCACGCCATGTTAAACTGATTAAACAGACTCTTTTAAAAAGCAGTTTCGGAAATTGATCTCTGCACTTCTTGAACAAAACTTGAGTAGTTAATATAAAAAAAACCTTTATGACAAGGGCAACTATAGTTATTAGTATAGGTATTCGCAAAGGGCTGAGAGTTCAGTTCCGAATGTTTTCATTTTAAGGCAGTTTGGGTAAAAATGAAAACTTAATGGAACATAATCCTCATTTTACAAGAAGCCTTGCGATGAAATGTTTATGAAATTGAAGGCAAAGTTCTTTTTTTTTTGCGGTACTGACACAACAAAAAGCGTTACTTAACTTTTTTCTTCCAAGTTTTTTCGAGTTTGAAAACTGTTGCCACAATCTTTTGGAAACCTTCCAAAAATTTCTCCTCCCCGGGAAATTTCAAAACTGGATTCTCTAATAATCAATTTTTGTGTGTTGCCTGAGCCGGAACTGTTTTTATTTGAGGGGCAACAAAAAAGCCACAAAAAAATGAAACAGTTGACTGAATTAACAATTATAATTAAAACCAGTTTGCAGTTATTCGTTTTACCAGACTTTACGTATTCAAACAACCTGACGTTGCATCCGGTATCCGGCCTGAAACGTTTTTAAGTGTCCAATCTGTTATTCAACCAGTTCATCCCGCTACAGAAGTCAAAGCCAAGTCGAAAGACCTTTAATGATCAAACGTAAACAACGAAATTGGTATGACATGTACATAGCCTATAGTTCAAAAAATTCTTTTGTAATCTAATTCCAGTTAAGATATCAAAATGGCAATACAATGGTTTACCTCAATATGACTTTCTAAGTCGCAAACGTTTGTTTTTTAATTACCTTTTAACTCTGTATTACCATTTTGATATTTTAACCTATTTGGCGTTTTTTTTTTTTCCAATTAGTAAACAATAATTGATTGTTACTCCTCAAGATGTAAACGTAAGCGTAAGAAAACATCAACAAATGATAATGCAAATTGAAACAAAAACTACTTTCATACCTCGAGGATTTCTTATTGACTTTTCCTAAGCTCCATATCTGAAGTAGGCCTTTTCCGGAGTAGCACTTAGCCATTTGGTGGTGCTGCAAACACAAAACAAATTCATCGATACAATTTTGTTGCACTCGAAACTATTCTTTTTAATTTTATTTAACCCCCTCACTAAGTACCACTGGTGCTTATAATTGTTGACAATTCTTTGGTGGAGTCTTTCCTTAGTTCTTAAGAGAAGTGGAGTTAAAACTGAATACTGGTGTCAGTTTGCTGAGTACACAGGCCCGAAACCGAAGAGCACTGACGTGTTGAAGTGCTGGGCCCAGTTGTTCAAAAGACGATTTACCCTAATCCAGGGTTAACTACCATGACACCAATAGGTTTTGTTAAGAGTTAATCGTGGTTTCAAGTTAATCGGTTTTCGAACAACCCGCCCCTATGTATGAAACCTTTTCAAATGACCAATGAGCACATGGCGTTACCTTGCAATATATGTACAGATCCATTCAATTGATTTATGAGTGCATGACGTCACCATGCTGTATACAAAACCAATCAAATGATCTATGAGTATAATTACGTCACTGTGCAGTATACATACTTCATCAAATGACCTACGAGAGTTGACGTCACCATGAAGTATACATACCTCATCAAATGACCTGAGTATATGACGTCACCAAGCAGTAAACATACCTCATCAAATGACCTATGAGTACTGATGGCCAGAAACTGGTCCTCCTCATCCACATCGTCTGTAAAAACAGACATTAACAATGTTATATGAAGTGAAAGTTTTTTGCTCGGATAAATAATGTGACCGACTTAATTATTTTTGTTATCATAACCTCTTTTTTGCCAAAAAAATCTTCTGAGCTTCTCAGTGATGGGAATCGATTCAATGACCCTCCGAAAACTGGTCAGACGCTCTACCCGCTGAGCTATATAGCAACGCATCATTTATTATTTTACAATACAGATGAATTGAGCCTACGGCTCTCAGAACATAAACCCGGTGTTCCATCTACAGAACCAAGTTTAGTTACAAGTCCCTGTGTAAGTTCCTTTTGCTCAATGGGAAGAGCCTTGTTTTAGTTAGTAATGAACTTGATGATAATAGTTAAGGGCTTTGATAACATTGTTGGTAATGATGACATAATTTTGCTTCTTTTAAAATATGTAAAATACAATGATCTAATTATTTGACATGATCTATAAAACAAACCTTTTTGACAAGTCATCTCCAGTATCATACTGAAAACAAAACAAACTACCCTTGTACATAAAGAGAGGGTAACGGTAAAGGGTGTTGGTATCAACGTCACTGCTGGTAATAAAGATCATGATAACGGTAAAGGGTGTTGGTAATATGTTATTTATGGTAATGATGATGACGATGATAACGTTAAAAGGAATCGGTAATACCAATGATGGTAATGACGATGACGATGAAAACTATAAGGGGTATTGCTAAAATGTCATTGATGGTAATGATGTTGATCATGATAACGATAAAAAGTGTTTGAAAAAGTGATGGTAATCATGATGATCAAAACGGTAAAGAGAGTTGGTAAGAATGTCATTGCTAATAATGACGGCAAAAATAATGATGTTCATGATAAGATGACGATCAGGACAATAATAACGGTAAAGGATGATGGTAATCGTGATGGTAATAAGGGCATTGGTAATAATGTCGTTGATGGCAGTGATGGTCATGATAACGATAAAGGATGATGGTAACACTGATTGTAATGGTGATGACAATGATGACGGTAAGGAGATGATTGCAATGTCAGTGTTTTGGTAATGACGATGGTCTTTATGATAACGGCAAATGGCAACAATGATGGGAATTGCGATGAATATGATATATATCTTAATAACTGAGTGCGAGATCTTTCACTCCACAGACCGAGCGCCGGGAGGTCTGTGCGAAAGGCCGAGGGCAAATACTTTCCCTGACAGATCGAGCAAACGAGGTTATTAAGATATTTATTACAAGTCTTCAGTTTTAAATCAGTACTAAAAGAGACCAAACGATTAAACGATTCTTTTTGTCGAAACGATCATTTATTTTTCTTTAAATGTCCTCTCATCTCATGCGACGCCAGCGCGCGAGCTCGAGTCACGCTATATTACGTCAGCCGCGAAACTGAATTTGATTGGTCGATGTCATCAAACCAGTTTTACAAGATTTTTTTCGTGTAAGTTTCATGAAACGAAAGCGCGATCAAAAGAACAAATAAGGAACTCGAAGTGTTCAAACAGTTTGTGAATCCTTAAACTGAATCCTTAACTCAGTGAAAAACAACTTCACACTGTCCAGAAAAAAAATCTGCAAGTCTATTCTTTGGTATGGTTTGGGTTGTTGGTGACCGTCATATCTCCCAGCATGGTCTGAACCGTTCAGTTGCGAAGCAAATTTCAAGCTTGTTTCTTTACTGGAAGAATGCGAAATCCTTTGATTTGGCTGCAATAGTTGACTGGGGTTTGCAGAAGCAACCTTATTTTCTTCCGGAACGGGCGAGATGTTTTCTTTCTAAGTGACTCCACTGCAAACGCAGTTCTTTTTACTTCACTCAGCGTCCGCGACATATTTCTTTGATGGGCTCTTGATGGCACTTCCTTATTACGCAGTGATTGGAGATTCTTGTGGTCAGCAAGTTCAGAGACAAACACTTCAGAATATTCAGCATCAAGTCGGCGGCCGATGTTCGTTTTTCTAACTGAATGTCCTGCTATGTTTCCTTTCATACCGAAAGATTTAAAAACTAATTCATTCTGCCGAGCGGACGACTCAAAAACCATCGAGCATCTGCTTCTTCTTCTTGTATTTACTGCCATGTTGAGCAAAACTGCTTCATGTCGTTTGGGCGTTTAGTTTCGAAAAACTTGAACAAGCGCACTGGACACCGTTCTGTGTTGGTTGCCTGTACTGTTAGATTTTTAAAATATTCGCTTTTGGCCATAACCCTCTTGGCCTTTTCGTGTCTTTTACCCACACTCCACGTCCGGGTCTCTTCCCATTAAGATATCGCCCCAACACAACTTTCGGCATTCGTCACGAGCAGAAAACCCAAAATGAAGGAACAAAAACTACCACAGTGTGTGCTGGAGCACAGGTAGGTCATGGGAGACTAATTCTCCACTTTCAAAAAGCCTTTTTTCTTCCTCGAAACTCAATTCGCGGCAAGCGTTTGGTTTGTTGCCAAATCCTTGAGAAACAACTGAAGCTCCTTGTACTTTCCATACAGCACATCTCTACACGAATGGAAATCTTAATCAATCAAAATATTGACCAAGGAACCGGTTTCCTTCAAATTCCTTTGAAAACTTTGCTGCATGGACGTGAGTGTGTCAGGTTCATATTCGCCGCCATCTTTCTTCTTAGGAATCTCCACATAAAATTGACCAAAGAGCAGTGGTTGAGCCTTGAAACTGGGATGTCTTTCAGTTCTCGTACTTCACCGACACCGTGACAAAAGCGCTTCCAGGTATAAAAAATCACTTCTAGTTTTGATCACAGTGTTGGCGGACTTGTGACTTGCCAAAAACTCGTTAATTTCCGCAATTTTGTCTTCCGGGATTGTTTCGACTTTGCAAATTGTTGTTTTCTGCTGCCATTTCCTTATTAATATGACCCTGAAGTTTTTTGTCATATATTTGCGTGGGTCGATAGCGTTATCAAAATCTTCCTTCGTCTTTAATTTCAAAGGGTTAACAAAATTCTGAAACAGACATGATTCAACCGCTAACCCTATTCCAGTTGTTACTCGTGACATACACACCTGGAACAGGACACCAATCCATTGCCCACACGGGTCCACCAACGTTGAACGTGAGGTCACCACTTTTACCACCTGAAATAATGAAGCAAAAACAAACTTATAGTAACTAACCGCTAACAAAATCACCTTCGGATCTTAATGCAGCTCCTTGATAAGTTTCTCAAAAGACTGTAAAGGAAACAATACCGATAAACAGTATAATATGCCAGTTCGTTGGTTGTTATAAGGGTCCCGATGTTACATTTTGTGCAAAATTTACTGCACTGAAACCTTAAAAACAAAGTTATTCGTGAGAGTCCAGTTTGCTCGTTTGAATACCCCTAGTACTCTCTTTAATGCGTTTGAATTATGCAATACAGATACAGCAGCTGGATTAGTCAAAATAAATGAAGAACTTATTGCCTGCCACGAGCTACGAGTTTGCGGATAATTACTGATTTGGGAAAGACCGGAGTAGTCAGACTTATGAGAAGCTAACGGAAGCATTAAATGTATTTTACTTTGGAATTAACATCCACCAGTTTTGCAGTTGAAACAAAATGACGACACTCTTAAATTTTGAAAAAAGGTTGTAAATCCATTACAAGAGGCAATCAATGGGTGGAGTCACCCCTTAAGTTAGTAAAATGGGAGAAGTTCAATCTAGGATCACGGAAAACTTAACCAGCTTTCAGCAGGAACTTGCAACATAAATCGCCTCGGGACGTTTTATGCTGGAGAAGCCAACTTTTAAAAACTTTTTAAGGGATCCTGTACAGCACTCATGGTTTGAAATAACTCAAAAATTTTTTTTTTCGTATTATTAACGTCGAGCAATTTATTTTCATCATTTCCACGGTTTAAATTTCCCGGGCGCCGCCATTCTGAAATGTGACGCGTTATGGTTGCAGTACCAGACCCCCTCTCGTTCATTTCTATAGTATTCGCCGGGAGTGGAGACTGGCACTGCAATCTAACACGTCACATTGCAAAATGGCGGCGCCCGGGAAATTCAAACCGTGTAATCGTTAAAAAACCAAATAAATGCTTGGCGTTACAAATAGAATTATCAATTCTGGGTTGCTGTCCGTATGGACATAGATTTAACAAAAGTTTTACTTTGACTAAGAATCATGAACAGCCGATGGTCCCTTCATGGGATTTGTTTACTTTTCAGTCCTTACAGATCTGGATCCTACAAACATTTTGGTATTAAAGAAAGCAACCAAGAGCCTGTTATCACAAACATTTAACAAGTACTCTCTTTGGTAACTTTTGCAAAAACTGTTTGTTAATTTTTACAAAAGTGTTTTTGTCCTGCAAAAGTTCTTATTATCATAAATAGCTGCCCTGCGTTTTGAACTAATACAGCCTGGAATTAGTAGAAATCGAGACACAAACGTTTTTATCTGGTATACTAAAAATGGCTACGCAAATTCCAATTAGTCCACTAACTTTCTTCCTTAGAAATCGCTCCAAACAGAGGCAAAGCTGTATCAAGAGTACTGATGAAGCCTTCAGCTCTTCTTCTCTTGATACAAAAGTGGGGAGAATTCGCAGACGTTGGGATGTAGTCACCTGCACAACTGAGACAGCAAAATGAATGACAAATCAACAATTAAAATAAAGTTAATAAGTTTTAAAATCATCCGAAAAGAAAAACTTAACCATAAAATGGCTTTATCGTTAAATAAATTGACGGTCGCAAGAAACAAACAATACAAAAGTAAAAACACAAGAAACAAAAAACAAAAAAAAAATACACAACAGGAATTACTTATTATTGCGATTATCAAAGCTGTGCTATAACAATTCCAATTAGAAGGTTACACTACTTGTTTTCAGTGGGTTATTTTAATAAACTTCTTGAGAATTAAAAGTGTAACGGCTAGCAGTTGTATATAACATTACAACCGATAGGCTTGATTGACATAACAGTTTGTCAGATATTTTCAATTCTACTTCGTGTAAAATTTAAGAGGATTAAGTGGAAGTGGTTTTAAGTTAATTGATGCAAGGCAAGCCACAAAAGCAAAGCTTTAAGCAAGGGACTGTTGAGTCCATCGAGAGAATACAATATAGTTTTTTACCAGATACTGTATAAATCTTATTCTTGACCAGTCTGGCTTCCGAAGATAAACGCTCTGAAGCAATATTTTTAATGTATTTAAAATTTTGGTGCAAAGAAAACAAATAATGACACCAACCTCATAGCTCAGAGACAACCTTCAGTCCTTTCCGCCCTAACCAGTTTTTTAAACATCTGCTCCTTTATAACTCGCACATAAAATATTTGATATTAAAGAAATGGATGCGGATCAAACACAGCGAACAGATGAAGATGAAAAGCAAAGTTTTTCTAAACTGTTAACATAAAAAGAACGGATTCTGGTTGTATTTATTTTGGTGGGGCTGAAGGGTTAACAATCTCTGAAGTCAAATTTTATACCAAGAGAACTATAGCCTGCTTCATACTAGCAACGTGCAGTCACAAACGCAATCGTAAAATTTTGCACGAAAAAAACAGTGTGAAGGGACGAAATCAAGCGTAATCGCAGTCGCAAGAAAAGAAATGTTCATTTTTTTCTTCTACTCACAACTGTGACTGCGTCCGAATTGTCACAGCCGCAAACGAGTTGTCACAGCCGCAAACTTCCGACCAATTACAAATCATCAGCGGTCAGACTACTCTGAAATGTAGAACAATAAAAAATGGGGCTGTAGAAGAGAAATTTGCGGAAAACGTGAGAAAATATCTTGTCTTATATGTTAAACCGTGCCCAGAATTTAACGAAATACAAACAACCGGTCTCGAAAATGGTAAGTCAGTATTTTGGGAAGATGAAGCAGGAAAATGCGTTGCTTGCATGTCTTTTGAAGTTTAAACTTTGTTGTGGTATGAAATTTTAACTTGGAAGTGTTTATCTTCTAAAGGTACCAGAGGAAGGCACTCTAGAGATAAAAAAAGTTGGAACAAGTCAAAAGAAGACTAGTGGTGCCGCAGGCTGAAATGATGGAAAAACCCTAAAACATTTTTGAGCTCTTCAATTTTCTAACTTGGTTGGATCATTACATTAAATCAAGTTTTCGTCCGATTTCTTGTTTCTGAGGATTCAAGCCAATGCGCATGCATGTTTAACTTGCTTTATTATTATTATAATAACAAATGCAATTGCGATTACATCGCTACTGTGAAGCAGGCTTATAGATCTGTTTGTGGTTGAATAATAAGAAGTCTTATTATCAGCCAAACCTAGAATCCAGTTTGCTCCAATGTCCCAAAGTTGGAAGCAGTGTTGGAAAGAGGCTGTCGTGACTGTATTCCTTCCTCCGCCTAAATTTTCAGAACAAAGAAAACTTCATTACAAGAAACAAACACAATGATAGTCATAGGTGGTATGGACCTCTTTCAACGATGGCCGTCGAACATGGTTAAGACTGGCAACAAATGCACTGATGAAAAGGTGCTGTCATGGAGGCGTTATTAATAAACAAAGTCTACAGTATCCGCCTTGATCTTTTACGCCAGTCACTCACGGCACCTACAAATGCTTGATAAATAACTTTGACACACAAGATTGTGCTGAATAGACCTTTTTTACTCAGAAGGTCTTTACGATCTCACTTGCTTGCACTTCTCCCCAGTCCTAACTGTTAGGACTAACTAAAATCTAACATTCTGTCTCCAACTTCAAAGCACCAGAAAATCACCGTAATCGTATCTAACTAGGATGACTCAGGTGCTCTCGTTGCCTTGGTGGAGAATGGTGCGAGGTGATTAGCGCCAACGTGCGCTAATCA
>JAOBAT010067883.1:0-22812 GCA_026413305.1 Hydrozoanthus tunicans | reverse complement strand
TCCCCATTTAGCAAGGTCTATCTGTTGAGGTAACAAATAAAATTATTTTGTTTTATATGATTTATAGGTACTTTAACCCGATCGGCTGTGGGGAGGGAGGCAGCGAGACTGGAAACAAACGGAATCCACGCGCTTGAGAATATGCTTTGAACTATACTTAAACCATGGCATACGCTGCAACATTGCATGTAACGTTGCGCGCAACTGAAAACCTTCGTGTAGCCACACGGTGAAACCGTTGCTTGTAATGTTGCAGGAGCAGGGTCGGTTTCTACTTCGCGTAACGTTGCGTGCAACAATTTCAAAGGTGGCTACACGGTGCAAATCTCCCATTGCGCGCAACGTTGCAGGCAATATTGCACCGTTTAGCCACGGCCCTAGGAATCCCAGATAATATCGTGTCTTACATCTTCGACAGCGTTTTTATAACTTTTTTTAAAGTGTATTAGGCCAACAATGGCGTTCGTCCAGGGAAAGTCAAATGCCCTCATCTATAACATTACAAAAAACAGAGACAAGTGCCGACCTATGAGCCACTTAGGCAGGAGAAAGGACTTAGCTTTTGCTGTGCCAACTACAGCACAAAGTAAACTAAAAAGCAATGGTATCGATTTCACCAACGGCTCGCAACAGTATTTGAAGTCTTATAAAAGAAACACAATAATATTTGGCAATGTTTCAAATCATTATTTTCATCAGTGGCCAATATCAGTTAACCAGTTCTTTATTAACAGTAGACATGCGCTTCAAAGAACGTTTTTAAAGTTCTCAACAGCCATATTTATCATGAAGTCACATTTATTATGAATATGTCATGCAAGTTCTTAAAAGAAGCAGTTTGTGATAAATATCCATTCAAGGGTAATTCGTCGAAAGGGATTATCTATTTTTAGTGCATCCCTCACTAAAGTTTTGCATACTGGTCAACGCTTTGAAAATGAAAATTCGCAGTTATGTTAGTCAAAACCTAGCACGTGACACACGGCATCATTGACTAATTTTGGTTCATTTCAGTGAAAAGTTTTTTTCAGTGAATATAATTAGGTAGGCGAGCCTATGAGAATGAGAAGTTGCTTTCAAAGTTCTTCCCGTTGGAGAAAAAAGGGTCTCGAGTTTTGGACCTACGAAGTTCTATCAAAACGCATAATAGAAGCATAATTTTTTTCTACTGGTCCTGGAAGGGTGTTTCACATAGATTGCGAGAACATCATTTAAATTTCGGTCTGACTAGTTTTTGAGGAACTTTTAAGAGTTGTCAAGCAATAACAGACATTTTTTGTTAGCAACTCAAAGTACTGCATTATCGATTTGAGTTTGAAAGCAACTAATGGAACCACAGACTATAATCCGTTATTTTATCATCTAGCAAATATTTGAGTTTATTTATAGTTCCTCAAATCAACGAATACGATCTTTTTCATTCTTGTTTTAAACGTGATTTTTGTTACGTTTCGGTTTTTTCAAACATTCAAGCTCAGTTTAAAAGCCTTTTTACCACATGGTTGACATGAGTGTTGAATTTATTCATGGACTCACAAACTCGACTGTAAGCTTTTTATAGACAACAACTGACTGGAAAAGAAAAAAACCTTTTTTAAACATTCCAAACCGGGCTCGAGCTTACAACTTTCGAGCTGATAAGCCTGCCCATAGCCACATCCGAAACTAACTTTAGTATTTACCGTCACGAAAATCTAATGCTTGCTTGCTCTTTGAGTTTTGGAGAGAGTAACGGGTTTCACCAAAAGACAGGAGTGTTGTTCTTCAAAGAAAAGTGGTTTACATAGATGTGTATCTATATCATTGTAAGATTAACTTGTGCCCGCTGCATACAGTACTTTTGTATTTATTGCTGCTTTTCAAGTATCGATTGACGAGCAGCAATCATAACCAATTTATCCGCCACAAAATTTGTGATTTCATAAATTGGCTCACAGAGCCCTTGAGTTTACTTTGACCTGGCCCAAAGTCCAACGCACGTTTCGTTGGAGATTTTGTAATTTTTCACTTTTGTAATGTGACTATCTCATTGTATTTTCTTTCTATTTTTATGCGACCACGAAACTGTGAGCATCATTATTCTTGAACTACTAATTCTACGACTAGTCATACTACTAGAAGGAAGGAATAAATGAAGGGCCGAAAACGAAACTGTTCAATTTTAGTGAACGTGCAAACCAAATATGATCAGATTTTCGTAATAGAAACTTTCGGTCGAAGATGATGCTAACCAACTTTAGAAAAATGTTTAACACTTTCTGTTTCTTTGTGATTTTTTGTTTCGTGTTGTTGCTATATTAATAACGACTTTCTTGTCTCATAACAGACTAATCAAGACAGCATGCATCTGATCGTGAAGTTTGGTGGTGCGAGTGAGGGAAGTCGTGAATACGAATTGGCTGCATGATATCTGCACAACCAAGGTAGAAATTGCAATAACCCTCTTGTTAAGAATTACAAGTATATTGCCAGGCTGGTATTGTTCGTCTGAGATGACGAATTTTAAGTCCGTTACTCAAGGTTTCCAAATCAAAAACGCTTCTTTGAGTATTTCCTTTTCCTACGCAATAAGGGCGCATGCAAAACGTTGGCTGATGCCAGAGCAGCTGATTGGCTTGTACGAACAATGCCTTGAAATTGCTGCAGAATTGGGAGCTTCAGATATCGAGAAAGAGTTATTTTATTTGCTGGCGAAATTGAACTTCAGCTGTGCAAGATACAGCGACGCTATAAAATATTCTGAAATAGCAAAATCCAACCAGATTGTGATGGAGGACGGCGAGAACTGTAATATTCTTTGGATTCTTGGTTTTTGCTATTTTCAGCAAGGAGATTATAACAAAGCCATTGAAAACTTTGACGGGTGTTTGAATATATCAAGGCATGGTGGTGGCAAGTATGGTGAAAGTGAGGCTCATAGAGGTCTTGGATGTTGTTATCGGTCTCTCGGACAGCAAAGCAAGGCTATCGAGCATCTCGAAACAAGCATTGCTGTTGCACGAGAAATTAAAAACAAGAAATATGAAGGAGGAACATATGGCGATCTTGGTCTTTGTTACAAGTCCCTTGGACAATACGAAAAAGCTTTACAGTATCACAGAAGGCACCTAGAAATTGCGAAGGAAATCGAGAACAAGTTTGAAGAGGAAAGTGCATGTGGAAATATTGGCATTTGTCTTCGATTACTCGGTCAGTATGACAAAGCCATCGAGTTTCATGAAAGAGAACTGGAAATTGCGAAAGATCTAGGGGAAGAAACTTCTCTTGCAGGTACTTATGGCAGCCTCGGCAATTGCTATTGCTGCCTGGGACAAACCTTAAAAGCAATAGAATATCATCAAAAATGTTTGAAGATAGCAGAGAAGACTGGGGACCAGGCAAAAAGAGGAACCGCTCATGGTAACCTTGGTAACTGCTATGCTGATCTAGGAAGACTCAACATTGCTATTACCCATCATAAAACGCACCTGTCTATTTCGAAGAAGATAGGAAATAAGGTATGGGAAGGAATTGCTAATGGAAATCTTGGTTTGTGTTACAATGCACTTATGCAACCTCAAATTGCTATACAGTATAATGAGACACATTTAAAAATTGCCGTTGAAACAGAAGACAAGGCAGGCGAGGCAAGAGCTTTAACAAACCTCGGAGACTGTTATAACCGCTCAGGGCAAGAGGAGGAAGCTGAAAATTATTTTCAAAGAGCCTTGTACTTAACAAAGCAAACCGGAGACAATTTCATGAAAAGTTCTTTGATGGGTGGACTTGCTAACATTTTCTTATCAAGGAAACAGCTCGGTAAAGCTGAGGAGTTTGCAGAAAAATCCATACAATGTTACGAAGATATATTCAAACATGTTCCGAGAGAAGATCAGTTCAAAATATCCTTTCGTGAAAAATTCTTGTTTGCCTACCATTCACTTATCAGAGCCCATTTGGGTCAAAACAATATCAAAAAAGCCTTAGTTGCAGCTGAAAGAAGTCGATGCAGAGCCTTGGCAGAGCTGATGGTATCTAAGTATCGATCAAAGTGCCCTGAGGTCAATGCATATAAACTTTTGAATGCTAATGACTTATCGGATATTGCACACAAACTCGGCAGTCCAGTCGTATATTTTGCCAAGGACGAAAGCAAAATTTACGTATGGCTTGTTCAAAGAAATGGTCAGATAGAATTTGAACTTTGCACTTCAGTAGAAAACAAGGACCATAGCTTTCTTGAAGAGACCGCTATCTCCTTTGAAAAAGAACTAAACGTTTTGATCAAAAGGTCGGGCTCAGCTCCAGAATTAGTTTCGAGTAGTCAATGTGAAGACAGATCATTGCCAACACTGGCGTGCAGTTCTAACATAGGGAACTCGTACGAAGAAAGTACAGGCGAAACCTCCAACTTCCTTAGCAGTTCTACTTGTTTTGTTGATGTAGCCAAAAAAGGACCCAAAGAAGCAAATGACTCTAAAATTAAAAACGTTGAAATGGCAGAACAACTAAGCTTTAAAGAAGAAAGCATAAAAGATAGCTCTCGAAAAACTTTGTACCGGCTACTCTTAGCACCTATAAGGCATCTAATCAAAGCTTCCGAAATAGTGATTGTTGCCGAAGGTTTCCTCAACTTGGTTCCATTCGCTGCCCTGATAGATGAGGATGGAAACTACTTGTCGGAGGCTTTGAAAATTAGATTGGTTCCTTCGCTGGCAACAGCAAAGATGATCATAGAGAGTCCTCACGTGTTAGGCAGAAAATCGAGCCCTCTTATAGTTGGAGACCCTGATGCCTCACGGTTGCGGGTACCTAGACTCCCTAGTGCAAATGAAGAAGCGCATATGGTTGGTCGGCTGTTTGGCGCTTACCCCTTGATCGGAAAGCAGGCAACAAAAGAGCGCTTTCTTTGCGACATTGAACACGCCAACCTTATTCACATCGCAGCCCATGGAAACATGATACGCGGAGAGATCTTGTTGGCCGTGAAACCTGGTGAAGAACCGAAACAGGAAAATTTTATCGTCAACACGTTTGATCTCGAAAACAAAAAAGTTAGAGCAAAACTTGTTGTCCTAAGCTGTTGCAACAGTGCTCGTGGAGAAGTTAGGGCCGAAGGAGTCATCGGCATTGCTCGTGCGTTCCTCGGAGCTGGTGCTCGATCGGTCCTTGTCGCACTGTGGGCAATTAGCGACTTGGCCACGTTGCACTTCATGAAGATGTTTTACAAGCAGCTTAAGCGTGGAGCGAAAGCAAATGAAGCACTGGATAAGGCTATGAAAGCTATGAGGTGTTCTTCAGAGTTCTCTGATCCGTGGTACTGGGCACCATTCGTCTTGATAGGTGATAATGTCTCTCTCTGTGAAGATGTCGATTCGTTTTCAGTAGAAAACAATAGGGTTACGCCTAGCAACTAACGGTTGGATACGTCGTAATGGATAGTACTCAGCTTGCGAATTTGTTAACACCGATGAGCTTACTATAAAAAAAATTTTGGCTTTTACGAAGATAGTATCTCAGGTATGCATAATTTTCAACAGCTAAGTCAGAGGAATGTATTTAGTCCATTCCACAAACTACAAATTTTGATTTTAACCTACAGAGTCTAGTTTTCGCCCAGGGGTAGTTTGTTTGTTTTTCCCATATGTTTGTTGGAATGGCGTCAATGAATCGATAGTATTTCATTTCTTCAAAAATGATGTAATCAGTAAATACACTTGGCAGTTAGGAGTGAAATTGATCCAACAGCCTTTAAGGCGATGTATGAAAAGAAGCCGAATTATGCCCTTTTCTATTTTCTTCTATTTTGATATGTTCATTTTTAGGATCAGGTTCTTCTCAATAAAGCTTCTTTAATAATTGTACAAAGCTCCATATCTTATTCTTTTTAAAGGCCGTTGTTTTTCTCCTTGCAGAAATTGCACAATTTTTAGTTTGTTTTGTTTTAAACACATGCTTCAGGTTTTAACGGCACTCCTTTGACGGATTTTTAAAGCTACAAATTATACTATTCTTTTATTTCAAATAGCAAAGCTTTTTATTCAGCCAACCCTTTCAAATCTATTGTTCCTTATTTGATCACAGTTGTTAAATTACGTGAGTGTAGTTTTCTCAGTTTTATGTACTTGTATGAAAATTAATTTTGTTAACCCCTCCCTCATACTTTTTTTTTGTGCAGTTGAAGTAAACCTCAAAACAAACTAAAGCAAAAATGCACATTTTTGTAAATGCTGGAATTTGGTTTAAGATGTTACAGTGTGGGGAAAAAGTTTCGGAAAAATCGCTTCTTTAAGGCACTAACGAAGTCGCAGTATGTTACAGCATAAGCTGGCTATAGGGAGGCACTCCGTACTACGCATGACTTTTGTCGGGAGCTGTATTATTAATTGGTAGTTCATTTCCATACTTTTTTTTGTTTATTCGTTGAAAACTGCCTAGGGTATCTTTTGTCACATCAATCGAACATAACTTTGAATAAACGAAAGATTTTCAACAATAATATTTTTTCCTACAATATCAAACTGCAAGAGACCTAAGCACATCTAGTGAAAAGATAAGAACTGTATTTCATGTTCCTATTCGGGTTTTCTAAGTCGCAGTATGTTGCAGCATAAGCTGGCTATAGCGGGGCACTCCGTGTCTTTCTTTGCATGAACTCTTGTATTAAAAAGCACGCATAACACTTGTCGGGAGCTGCGATATCAATTGGTAGTTACTTTCCCTACTTCTTTTGTTTAGTCGTTAAAATCTGCCTAGGGTATCTCTTGTCACATCAATCGAACATAAGTTTGAATAAACGAAAAACTTTCAACAACAATATTTTTCCTACAATATCAAACTAAAAATTAAGAGACCTGAGCACATCTAGTGAAAAGATAAGTATTCTATTTCATGTTCCTATTCGAGTTTTCTAACATTCAATTTTAATGGGTACCAAGTCTTGAACCAATTATGTCATTGAATAAGTTGTCAAATTAGCATTGTAAGACTTATTAACTTTACTGAACTAAAACCTAGAAAAACAAGGAAAGTATTGCTCTACAAGCACGTTGCAAAACCATAGGAAATTTTTCTTTAACAAAAGTTTCAAAAAATTCCCTTTTTTCCTACGAACTATTTCATCTAGCTTCCATGTTATGAAGGAAATTGAAAAATTATATGTATTGACTATTTTAAGACTGCCATAAACCAATTGACTAAACAGATTCTGATCTGCTCTACATAAAATGTCTTCACTAACGTATTATAGCAATTCGTTGAAAATGTGGCGTGCGTCCTTTTTTTGACTCAGCGGTCAAGTGTTACAATCTGTCAAAAAAGAGTAATGTAAGTTAGTAAGGCCGTGTTAAAAGATTTTCTAAAAAAATTATTCATCGAACAAGTTTATCTGTTGCAATTTGCTGTAATGAAACTTACGCACAGAGCATTTCTATCTGGTACACTATTTGCTGTGAAAATGTAGTTTTGTAAGTTGGATTTGTAAGTAACAAAAACAAAACTTAAAATATAAAATAGTAGGTCATGGTTAACAAACGAACCCTCAAACCATTTCTTGTGCTTTTTGAGAATAGAAATTGATCTTTAGGGTACCAACGAAGCAACTAAGATCGTATATGGTATTCTTAACCCTAGAAGGCATGAGGGCGGGGGTCTTTTTGATGTGCTATTTTTCCGATTGCTAAAAGCTTCCGCACAATTGTTCTTTGATTAATTACACATCTTTTGAGCCTAATTGGGTGATGATGATGACTGGAACTTTATTTTCTTTATGTTCTAGGGTGAATACTTTGTCAAGGAAAGGGCTTGCAGTGAAAAAGTTTTTCCTGTTATTTATTTTAATGATGTATTCCCTTGAAAATCACCGTGTGTTATACTGGGAAGAAAATGATCAAAAAGATTTTCATGCTTTTTTTCCTCTCCCCTTTCTCCAAGTGAATATTTTGCTCTGTTATTACTTAACTAAACAAAAAAAGCTTCTTTAACTCTTTTGAGGATTTATCGTATCTACAATACTTTCAAGTTATTGACTAGTATGCTTTTTCCTCTTAGTTGATAAGTTTCTCGGTTTCCAATTCGTACAAGATCTATTGTGAATTGCACTTACCTTATTTTCTGGCTCAAAGATATCCGTGGGGATATAGGGTTTCCGAAATTTTAACGTAGCTCCTTTTTCAACTGTTTCGCCCTCGCTGTTCAGCATCACCACGTCGTGACTGCTTAGTTTAACTTCCACAAGTCCAAACTCATCTGAGAGGACAGGCGATGCACTACCATTAACCAGAAACTGTAAAACAAAAGTCGAACAATAAACATTTTCTTTTCGCAAATTTTTCGTTTAGAAAACAATATTCTAAAAATGAAAAGTTATCTTGAAAAGTATCAAATTGCTTCTAGCTCAAGATTCAAAATGGTAAAATTAATTTTACCCACAGTTCTTTAGCGCTCGAAAAAATTAAACTTGCTTAAAGAGAATTTATAAACCTAAGATTCGACATTCAAAGTGTTGCTACAGTACGGTGAATTGGGAACAGGAAAAAGATCCCAGGGAGGACAGAGAAAGCGGTTTAAGGACAACTTTTAAGGACAAAATTTAATCTTAAGTCCTGTGGTGTTAAACTCTCGTCTTGGGTGGTCCTTTCCCGCAGCAGGTCTGAATGGAGAGCTACAGTCAATGAAGGGGTAGAGTTCTTTGAACGTGACTTGAAGAAAAACGCCAACGCCGAAAGCACCAACTGGAGAACTGCCAATCTGAGGCTCAGCAGAATGCCTGCCCTCAGTGCGGAAGGCCTTGCGCCTCTAGAATTGGACTTATAAGCCACCTTAGGGTTCATAAGCGACAACGATGGACACCATACTTTTACGAGTACGGATTCCAGAAGTAGAATAGTACGTGGAAAAGTTTTACCAACTTTTGCTTTCTCTGAGTTTCGTTCAACGATGATAGGTTCACAAGGCATTGTGGTAAATTGTACAGCCGCCATCTATTTTGGAAAGGTATAACCCACGATTTCAGGACAAAACTTTCAATTGTTCAAACGGAAATCAATCAGAAAGTAGCATATTATTGCGTGTATCAAAAATTCCGTATATCTACGGCCCAGTAAATTGGAGCTTGGAAGATCTAAGAAACTTTCCTTTCGATACCTCCAGATATTGTTTTATAGGCCAATTTGCAATGTATCATGGATTAATAGAACAAAACAGTTAGAACAAGGTGACATTAAGTTGGAAACTTCATTACATTTCCTCGTATAGGTCTCACCTGTCCCTGTTGCACCTTGGTTAAGCTTCCTCTCTGCAAATCAACTTTAAAGTCGATCGGAGCTCCATTTTCATTTTGCCTTGCATGGAAGTTAGTCACTTTTTCTTCTTCTCTTGTTTGCACTTTTTTCATAGAATTTCCAAGATCCACTGTGAAGTCGACTGCTCTTGGCCAGTTGTTTACTGTAGTTGCAACAGCTGCTCCATTTTCTTTTTGCTTTCCGTCAGAATCAATAATTTGTTTCGCCACATTCATTTGATCTTCTTTCGTAGAACTTCCAACATTAACCGTGAAGTCAATTGTACTTGTTTCTTCTTCCCTCAAGGTGATTTGCTTTTCTATCGAAGATCTTCCCCCTTCGACCGTAAAGTCAACTGGGCCTGGTAAGCCATTCACAGTGTTTTCTTTCTGTTCTTCTTGGAAATCGATCGAAATTACTTGGTTTTCTTTCGTGGACTTTCCAAGGTTTACTGTAAAATCTACTGCTTTTGGCAAGCCATTCATGGTAGCGATAGTAGAAACATCGGTTCCGTTTTCACAATGCCTTTCGTGCGACTCATCCACTTGCTGCTCTGCATTTACTTGCCTTTGCTTCGTAGGTCCTCCAAAATCAATTTCAACGAAGTTGATGTACCGTTTCATTGTATTCGATGTACTTTCTATATTTGACGTTGCATCTGACTGTTCCTCCTTTTTAACCATATTCAAATAGTTTCTCTGACTTTCCTCAATAGCAGCAGTAGGTCCTGCTTCAATACGCGTTGTTGCTAACTTCCTACCATCTGTATGTTCAAGATGTTGGTTCATTCCAATATTGTTTTGAAGTTGAATTTCGCTTCCATTTTTCTTTACCTCCCTCAGGGCATCTTTTGGTTTCGTGTATAAGCTAGATCTGAATGTTTTGCTTTTGGTTACAGCGCTGTTTTGGTGACTATCACAGCCATCTGTACGACTTTGACATAAAACTGTTTTTTCGGTTGTTGCTCCACCCGAGTTGATGTTAGTTTCTACGTAGCCTTGATTAGTTTTTTGTTGGGCTAACGAGTTGGTGGAAGACACAGCCAAAGCTTCTTGCTTAGTATCATAAGCCATTCCTCTTTCACTCTCGTAGTTAACATAACTATAATTTTTCTCCAAGGAATTTTTCATACTCTGGTGATCTTTCTTGGAAAAGGTTGAGCGTTGGCTACGATAGTACACCCCGCCTTCAGTCAGCTCGTCATCATCTGTCAGTTCGTTCACGGATGAACTACCAGAAGACCTCCTACTGCTCACACTAAGGGAACGAGCTCCTTCGTAACTTTTTATCGAACTGAGTTTATTGTAGGACAAAGACTGGCTTCTGCTGGTAACACTGGTTGTTGTTGAATTGTCAGAATCAAAGGCTTTGTTAAACAATCCTCTATTTACATTTTCTACTTTCCCTAGAGTGACCTCCTCATAATCAGCATAGGCCGTGTTTTTCATTTGATTTCCGCCTGTATTGCTTCTTTTACCAATGACATCATATTCGTGATTACTTTTTATACTTGTGCTACTCAATGCCAACACGTCAACTTCATCGTAAGTACGGTTTACTCTCGATTCAAGTTTAAAACCTCCGTTAAAAGAATCTAGTTCAGTTTCCCTTATTTCACTGGCAGAGTATTCGTTCTCAGCCCCAAACTTTATCTCAAGAGTCTGCATCTCTAGGCCATCATCGACTTGCTTTTCTTGCTTGTAGAATCCCTTAGACCCAAGGCAGCGTCTAGAAACAAGGGATCTCAATTATATCTGTTTAAACATCTTTTGCTTATAGTCAATTTGTTCTTAGTCACGTTTTCTTTAAAATGCATAAAAAATGTTTTCAAGAGACAAATATACTAGAATGTAAGTTGGCAAAGACAATCACTAAAACGTTAATCTATCTATGTAGCCCGGTGCTTCTACACTTTACAATTAGTTAACCATTTCTCCGCCTTTATAAAAACAAACTAGTTTGCCTGGGTTGCAGTACCTATAAACTATTAAACAAAAGATTTTAGACACTAATACTTACGACTTGGCGTATAAAGCGATTGCGACAACTCCAATCACAGTAAAGAGGAAAACGAACAATGCAAATGGCACAGCTGCAAAGGGGAAGGTAAGCATTATTTTCTGAACGTATAAACAAAGAATATATTTCCAAAGCTAGAACGTTGACACAAAAAAGATACAGAAGTAATACAGCTAAATTTTATCTTCAAACGTGAACCCTTACCATAAACAAGCAAGCAACTGAAATAGTACGATTGATGCAAAAGTTATTTTTCAAATGAAAAGATTAAATCAGCATAGCGATTATTAATGAAAAGTAAAAATGTCGTTTCTGCACAAAAGGTGCAAGGAGCGATGACTTGGTAATGATGGAAGCCTTGTGAAACTGCTTTTGATGATAATGACAGTAAGCGATAATCTATCGGTCAACAGGAAAGGGGAGCTGCGGCATGGGCTGTCTCATTCGAGGGTTCATGCCCTCTCGAAGGTGTCTCCTTCCGAATGTCACATTATTCAATTTTGGTCACGTGCAAACTCGTAGGTTGCCTGATGAATGTCGTACAATGCGACCGCAATGTATCAAACTGTTAAAATAGTTTCCAGCAAGTTCTTTGTTAACTAAAACAAACAGTTTCAAACTCAATTCAAGTATGAACTCATATTCAAATTAAGTTTTCAAGCAATTCATTTTGAAACATCCAGGGAGACGTCTTATGTCAAACTTCTAAGATCACTTTTATTTTCATTATAGTCATAAATATGGTTTCAATAACAAAAATGGTGAATGTGGTACTTCATTAAGGGTTTGTTCAGTACAAGATATGGGCTTTGTAATGCTCACCCCATAGTCGCGTGTCTCCAAGGAATACATATTTGGATCCAGAAGAACGACTTTCTGAGTAAGATACGTCATTTACAGACCCGACTGGGACTATTGGAGCACCTCGGAGGTAACCTGCGATTGTATTGTTTTTTGGTTAGTTAAACCACGTATTAACTTTGTTGAACAGAAAAATAAATATGTAATACCTATACAAGAAAAATGTTCTTGCATATGGGGCGGCGACAATGACCAATTGATTATGGCAATCAGTACAAGTGTTTGTCAACTTGCGTCTCATTTCCAAAATTCAAAGGATATTTATTTTGTTTTAATGCACTTGTTTTAGGTCTGTATTCATATTCCCCGTTCCGTTTTGTTTTAGATAGAAGGACATACAATACGTCATGTTTTGAGCCCTCTCATCAGGCGAAAAGAAACCTACATTAGGATGAGTTTGTGAATATCAGGATGAAACATTGTCACTTTGCAAAATAATTTCTCAAGCAACCTCCACAGTAAAAACATTGTAGGCCATTTTGGAAGAAGAGAAGTTCGAAATTCCGTAACACAGTAACTTTACTCTACTTGTTGCACAAGATGTAGAGATAAGGCTAGACAAAGACAAGTTATACAATATCTGCTTTCAAAACAAAAGAAAGCCTATATATTTCTTATTTCTTTAATATCCTACCGATGCCGCAACCGTAAATGGCTGCTTGAAGGCAAACATGGTTGATGAACGTAACTGGCCGAAGGCGGATAAATCGAGCGTCAATATCTACAAGAGAGTGATTCGTCTTGGCTCTTTTGGCGGTGAACTGTTGATACAAAAAAGGTAGTCAAATGCATGATACGTATTTACAGGTAATTTATACATGAAATGGACCACTTTAAGACCGAGCAAAGCACTTATCATACAATAGACGGGTGGATTCTTTAATACAACATTTTTTTTTTCTTTTCTTCACCTAGTATTATTTGATGCTTGAAACTACCTTTTTCTAACAACAAAACTGTTGGGTTAACAAAAATCAATGTAAACAACAAAGAATTTATTTCGGCCTAATCAATAAAGCATGAAAGCTATGACTCAAATAAAGTGCAAGCCAATCCAGATGTAGTTTGTGAACGTACACAAACTATTAACCACAGGCAAATAGATGGTTTCTGACCTTTTTGGTAACTCCATTGGAATCCACATAATCTTTCCAGTTTTCTCCCGATGTTCGTTTGTAGCTCAGATAGAAAGAGCTCACATACGCTTCTCTTCCTTCAAAATCGGTCACACCAGCTGTCGTTATCATCGTCATCCTGACGATCACCTCTAAAGAGAAAGAATGGGCACGATCAAAGTGTATCAAAAATACTGTATTAGTTTTAATATCATAAAAATAGAGATAGAAAAAAAATCAGCCTTTAATTTACGATGTTTTCTGCAGTGGAACAAAAAGATATTTGGGGGATGGCGGCACGTGCACAGTGGAATTTTTATTAGTTTGTTATTGAAAATCTGAAACTCCTTTTGAAAAGTTATTGTGGTTAACCAAAAAATTTTTGGGGGGCCTAGCCCCCCCCCCAATTCAATATAGTGGGGGGGGGGGGGGGGGGGACAGGATGGTCTCCCGTGCTGGGGTATGCTATGGTGCCGCCCATGTTCATGTCTTCGTGACGCTACTATCAGGCAATTAGCCTAACAAGAAGAGTATTTCTGAACATTTTAATTTTGCATAAAGTACGTTTTGAAAAAAATATTACTGTTATGTGCAGAACCACAGCCTTTCGAAGACTGTTATATAAAATAATTTTATCATTATAATTATAATACATTGATTTAAAATACCTATACTTTATTCCTTAATCTTGTTTTTATGTGACAATGGTGTCAAAAGACCCAGAAACGTTGTGAGTCAAATTCTAGACATTGTTTCTGTGTCCATCTTTTATAATTTTAAGCTTTCAAAGCAACTACTTGATCCACATATAACCGATAAAATAATGATTGAGCTTGTTTCGTAGCAAAACTTAACTCAAAGGTAAACTAATTCGTAGTAAGACCATTTTACATTCTCAAAAATAACTAGTGAAGCCTATAACGTTCTTTTAAAACAAGGGGATGAAATGAGCATTGTCGGTACATACATTATGCAGCTTTTTAGTCGGTCTTCATTTCTAAAGTTACCTAGTTCATAAATCTAATCTGGCATTGGCCTTCGTTTAAACCCTAAGCGGATGTTTAAAGCTAGCTATAACCTCAGAAATAAAGCAGTGACGCTTTTTGCTACTTTTCTTTCTTCTCATACCAAAATCAATTTCCAAATATGGACTTTTGTCAAGTTTGTTGCTGCACCAGGCGTTCCCCCAGGGCCCTATAGATTGTATGTTGAGGCGGCCTCTGTAGGCGCTATAGGACGTGGAATGTACTGAAGACGAACGCATTTCTTCATCTGCAACCCTCAGCCCGTTCGGGTTGTTTACTGCTACGCCCAGCTCCACTAGTTTGCACCCTGAAGTATGAGTAAGAATGAATTATTCCTCATTACCACGTCAGTCGCCAAATAAATTCTACTTCGTTGCTTAAAGACCATATGAAACAGAATAAAGTTTGTCGACATAAAACAAGGCAATTTGTTAACGTACAACGACCTACACAGAATTAAGAAGTAACGCAACGAAAGTAAAGGAAATAAATCATCTACTATTTTTAAAAACTGTCCTTGTGGAAATATGAAACAAAAGTGTTGTAACATTAGACTACAGAACTAAAGAATGGGAGAGAACTTACGGAGTGAGTAGTTAGTACAAGCGTAACACATTACGAGAGATTGTGGATGTACGGCAACAGATCGATGGTCACTTCAGATGTATGAGCAGTACATAAAAAAATTCGATGGGGATATTTGATCGCACTTGAGATATCTTCGAACGCACTTGAGACACTTTCGTACACCTCTAAAAGCAAGCATTTGAGTTATTTCCTCTACCATAAGATGCGTTAGACACTAGTTACTCGTACAGCTTACCATATTGACACAGAGCTCCGAAGGTACCAGCAACACATTGGCATAACCTATCAGTCTTGCATATTCCGCTGTTTAGACAAGGGTTCGAAGGGCTACAGCCTATGAGAACTGAAGAAATATATATTGTTATTGAATGTTGTTAAACAATTCGATAGATAACTAGACGTGCAAGCGAGGACAAACTCGGCGTTGGTGCGTTCCAATAAAGTAGTTAGAACATAGATAAATCTAAGTCAATTTTTCTATAGGAAATAAAAAATTAACAATAACCAAATATACAGATCGCGGTATTTTCTAGTTTCAAGCGTAAAGATCCAATTTAATTAACGACATCCAATTGAGACTTTATGGGGTGTTTTACTAAAAAAATAATCATTGTCAACCAAGAAATTACCAAGATAGGAGAATAATTCTATTGTGATTTTAACCTTTTTGTCAGAGAACAAAAAAATAGTTTACCACAGTACCAAGCAAGAACAGGTACACTGGCTCCCATGCATAATCAAACATCATTCGTCACATTACAGGTTAAGCTGAGTGACAATCAAACATATTAAAACTATAAATACAACAATAACAACCTTGACTAAACATCACTCAACTCGGTGGCCAGTCACAACTTTCAAAGGAATTCTCTTTGACAATTGGCTAAACATATAATGATAGTCTTCTCTTAATATTACCATATACTTCTAGAATATAAAGTTTTTTTTCAGGTTATGTTAAATGTCGCAAAACGTAAGGTACATATCAACTTACTTTTTGTAATTTCTTCTCTAATTTTGTTTGCAATATCGAGCGGAGTGGCATGATTCACTGGTATAATGACATTAGTGATAGAAAAGCCATGTGGGATGTTATCCTTGCCTCCAAGCACACAAATAAGCACAGTTGTTCCTTTCCTTTGAAGCTCGTCCAGTTTCCACTTCACAACGTTCTCTGAAATGTTTCCCCTACAGAAATATCAGCCATACTTAAACAAGGCAATGCGTTTAACAGTAATCCCTTTCAAATTTAAGTTCAACTAGTAGTTGTCAACTTGATAAAGCTGTCGCTAAACAGTGCAACAATGCAAGCAAAGTTGAAATTGTTGCACGCAACGTTGCGCGAATTAGAAACCGATCCTACTCCTGGAACATTGCAAGCAACTGTTTCCAAGTACCAAAGTCGATGCTCAGACGAAGGGCTAACGCTCGAAACCTAAGCTTCTCAAACTTCATTTACGGCGTTGATAATTTCTTTATCAAATCTTATCACGAGCTTATTTCTAATCGCCGACGCATCGAATATTTTTTTTTAAACTATTCACCTTAACTTTTATAGCAAGCAAAATGTTTCAATTAGCTACTGGTTATCTATATTCGTGTACTTTGTATCAACTTGACCACTACTTTAATTGTAGCTAAGTAAAACTCACAAGCTGTTCTAACCACTAAACAACTTTTAGTTTCCTTTAATCTGTCACGCCAATTTCCTAATTACTTATAATACGCTGTAAACCTGAAGTGTGAAAAGACTCTTTTAGTGTTTTAAGTTGATACAACTCACAGTCAAGATGATTTTCGACACCCCAAGTACCAAAGTTGTATAAAACGGTTGAGTCGATGTATGAGCATACCATCTGGGTCCGGTTCCTTAAAACCCCGATAAACTTAACCCATGATTAACTCTTAACAAAACCTATTGTTTGGCATGGTAATTAACTCTGAGTTGGCGCTAATTGGGCTTTGAGGAAAGTGGATGTCAACTGTCTTCTAAACAATATGTACACTCACTTGTTATCTAACAAAAACACAGCTATCTTTGTTGCAATAGGCCTTGAGGAGTTTCCAAACAAGATGTTGTTGGTAGCATCCAGTGAGTTATTAAGGAGCGGGTTTTCACTTTGTCTTGGAATAACTTGGAGAGAATACTTTAAGTCATTGTTCGTTAACACGATTCCATTCAAATTGGTTCTTATGTTAACCTCTGAAGCAAAATTTATCAAATTGTATTTGACATTCTTTCGACCGTAGTCTTGTGCCAGCTGAACGAGAATTTCTTCCATTGTCTTCGAGCTACTGTTCGCACTGGTTCCAGTCGCACTTACTGACAACACGATGTCGACCTGAGGACCTATGATAAAATGCAAATAGATTTCGTTAAACCCACAATCATTCATTTGCTTCCAGATAGTAAGAACAATCTCAGTAGTCAAACAAACGTAATGCTGACCTGCCAGAAAAACATCAGAATTTTAACAGATAACCCACACCAGTAGATTACCAGCACCTTTTCACATACACAATAAAATTAACAGATCACCAAACCGCAGGTTAATGTCCGAAAAATATCCGTACACTGTTGTCATCAAATTGAGAGCAACAAGTCTAACTCAAAATAATTTTTCATCATTTCTAAAGATTTTAACGAGTTGTGAGGCAATGGGTTGATTAGTGCCGAGTTTGCTGGCTAGCACAATCGTTGAGATTGAACTCTCTGTTTGTTAGACATAAAACTACCCACTGCATGCAAATTCTATATCCCCATGCTTCAGAATGTTCAATAATAACCCATCGATTCGTATCTGTAAACGGAAAACTTTCAGGTCTTCAGGAAGAAACTATCGATTACCTTCATCACAGTGTTTGCCTTTAAACGGCTCGCGACACCTGCAAGTATAACCTTTACCAGATTGATCTTCAACGCATTCGCCACCATTCAGACATGGTGAAGAACCACAGCCATAGATTACTAAAATTGGAGAAAATTGAAAACGCTGTTTAAAAAAACAAAGCCTAGGATCTGGTAGAAAGAAACTGGGCTGCAAAACACTAATCGACCGTATGATCAAGAGAAAAGGGTATAAAAACTTAGTTATTCGAACCAAGATATTTTGTTGTGATGGTCGTTTAATTGGTGCCATTTGATAGTTGTTAACTCTGCATTTTGTACCCCTCTGCTCCAATTGTTTAAGGAAGGGCTCTAAAATAGTGTATAGGCTTCAAGTCAAGTCAAAAGTGGCCCGTGTAGCAACACGCAGTGAATAATGAGGGGGGGGGACTGGTTTTGACGTGATGTGGATGCAGACAAACAATAGATAGCTTCTGATTCGACAACAAGTATAAGTACGAGCGCGAGTTTTTTTCGCGTTCGTCATAATGTGTGTGCCAGAATTGCGAAGAAAACACGCCATCTCGTTGTGTTACCAAAATCTCCTAGTTCACACGCCGAGGCTTTTTGCAAATCTCGTTGTAAACAAGACGACGACAACGCGTTTTGATAGCACAACGAGGTGGCGGGATTCTGGCAGGCGCAGTATGACGAATGGAAAAAATAAAACTAGAACTCGTAATCGACCCGTAATTGTTGTCGATTCTGAAGCTCTTAATATACCACCTACCACTGACAATCTTTTTCACGAGAAGATTTCGAACGTTAACGACATCCCCTCGACCAGATATCACGTTGCTATCATGACTGACAAGCCTTCGTATATTTGTCACAGTTGCGTTAGTTCCAAAGTTCACAGCAATCACTTTAGTTCCACGGTTAATCATCTCCCTTGAGCTGTCTCTGAGCCCATCAACTGAGATTTCTGACTGGGTGTCTGTCATCAAAACGAGAAGTTTTGTCGCTTTGGGCCTTGAGCCTTTCCCGAACAGGACACTATCAGATTGTGTCAAAGTGTTTTCTAATGCAGGGTTACCATCTTCTTTGTTAATTGCTGTAACGTGTTCCTTTGGTTTTAACAATCAAAAAATTAGTAAACAACTCATGTCATGCATATGGTTATGACACAAATGAAAGTAACGCAAATTTCTAAACGAATCTCTGTTTTCGGTTAGAATCTATAATCTTAATGAACACGACTTCACAATAATCGTAGCGTTTTTCAACCAATTTTCAAGGAAAATGCTTAGGACCAAACAAGTACATAACCTGGCATATAATATCTGGGTTTACATACCTTTAGCAACGTATCGGTGCGAAACTTGTCGTTGAAACCCAACCTCGTTGTGACGTTAGCACCGTACACCACTACACTGTATTTAATGCCACCCGTGCCATACGTTTCTATAACACCTTTAATTACTTCTTTCATTGCCTGAAAGGTTGCGGTAGCGTTGCCTGTGTTTGCATTGATAGCAAACGTGAGGTCCACGTCAGGCCCTTCAGCAAAAGCAAAAGTTTGTTAACTCAAAAACAAACAAAAAATAGTAAGAAGAAAATTGTTTTGTTACAATCAAGATTGATCTAAATAAAGCAATCTTTTTTTTAAGTTTCAGTTCAAGGCTTACAACTGGATCGTTGCTAAATTTTGGTCAACTTAAAAATTGATAGCTTTGGTCTTCGCTAAAAAGTTTTCATAGTTCCGACGTTTCGATCGTTATCATTTTGTCAAAGCAAAAAGAAATAATTTTTTGAGTTGATCAAAAATTAGCTTTTGTACTTATTCACCAATGCACCGACTGAACAAATAATAAAAGCTTATTTAGCGTTACGACTATTAGCATACCTGAAAGTTTGAAAAATCGTTGTGATTTTTATATTAATGAATTAACTGTTTATAAGTCTTTCGGATACTCCCCATTTTTGCTTGATTTTGATAACTTTGATATTCAGAAAAAAGAATAAAAATCTGTTTATCAACAATAGATACATTTATTCCTTGCTGAAAATTGACAAGACGCAGTGTAAAAACCGTTCTCGTCTGTAGTTGCACTGATGGGCTTTATACAATCGAAGCTGGTTGAAGGTTAAGTATGTAACAGCCCAGAAGTCCCTATTTTTTCCACTTTAGTTTGTCGAGCCGGTCAATTAAGTTAGCGGACAGGAGGGAACTGGGACTAGAACAGCCCCTGTTTTCTCGCGTCCGCCATCTTCTACAAACTAAAGATGAAAATGAGGGACGGTCCCTAGTCTATAGTATATAATGACTAGAACAGGTTATCATCTTCAGACTAGTTAGAAATTAGATTTGCCATGCTCAGTATATACCACAAACTAACCGTTCTCGCAGTTGCTGCCGCTAAACATTTCAGTGCATGCGCAACTGTATTCTTCAATAGTTTTTCCCGGGATGCATTGCCCACCATTGCGACATGGACTAAGACCGCATCCACTCGTTTCTGAAAAAAAACGTTGTTGAAGAAAAACAGGGCGGAAACAATTTGAGATATGTGTGTTGCATGTTTCCCTTTTGCACAACCAAACAATTGAGCGCTAGCCTTCCAATCATAAAAAGAACTTTAAGGCGTCCAACACACAAAAGAAGAATATAAAAGTGCTATTGCTAGATTATAGCAACTCCAACGACCTTGACAAGACTCCATGCATTTGGATTTAAATAAACCTTATTCAAGATGACGTCACCAATGCGTTTTCCTGCACCAAAACGAGGCTTGGTGGTGATACTTAGTTGCTAAGTTCAGTTTTGTAACGAGCATTACAGTGAATAAACATGGTTTAACAGGCTACACGAATCGCTTAAAAACAGTTAAAACACATTCAAAACTCCCGCGATCTGAACGTAGCATTTCACAACAAGCCTCATTTTGAAGCAATTGTGACGTCATCATAAATAAAACCATAATAGGAAGTATTGCACAACTGCCGATGCAGTTGACGCTGTGGAAACATGTATTGTACGTACTTAACCTAAAAAATATTGTTGTTATCACGACAATGTTCTTTTAAATTTGGAAACGCATTGGAGTTTGTTTGTCACTTTTTCCAGGCCTTTGTTTGCCATGAAAAGCATTTAAAAGATCACTTACCTTTTAAAATCCTTTCCTCGATTGTTTCCGTTAAGTTATGGAGAGCACCATCAATGACATTTGTAGTGATGCTTCTTAGATCAGTTGTAGCGTTGGTTCCCAATGCAACTGTAATTATCTTAATACCATAGTTTTTCAACAGAGTTGAAGCGGTTGCAATTTCCTCTGAGCTACTTGTTGACTTCTCGTCCTGAAAAACAACCAGAACCTTGAAGGCAGAGTCTCGCGAACCTTTTCCTAGAAGAAGAGACTTGGAATCTAGAAGAGCTGTATGAAGCACCGGAGTTCCTGTTACCCTGGAGGTTGCGTTAAAAAATCGTTGAATGTCTTCGGTAGTCTTAAATGTGTCATTGTACTGAAGTTTAACCTGAATAACAAAAAGGACCACAAATGAGCTTTTGGAGTGGATCCTAAAACATTCTCTAGACTCTTCGTGGTGTTAATACAAACTTGAACTAACAGATAAACCTACCTCAACAGTAGAACCGTATCCGAGTGAAGCGTACTGAGTGTTTCCAAGTCCAAACTTGCCAATCAGATTATTCATTACATTTGTTGCAATTCTGAAATTCTGATGAGCGTTGGAAGAAACTGCACTGAGGCTAAAGGATAGGTCAGTATTCTTGCCTAGAAAGAGAAATAACAAAGCTTATTATATAGGCAGAGGGAATTCTGCGATCTGATTGACTGCTGGTAGGTTGATGCAAATATACACAATGACAGAGCAACCCGTAATGCATGATAGATATCGAGGACTAAGTTACAGTTTTTGAACCACGAGTTTTAAGATCCTCCAAAAATTTCTTTGTTTCATGTTCAATACATTTCTTAATTAGTACGAGTTCTTCGTTTTTCTCAAACTTGTATTCAAAAAGCCACTGTTTTATCACACTTTGTTTTTATGTCTTTTTGCATTGCTAAATTATTAGTCTTCTCAAGATTGCTCTTTCCCCTATTTTGGGGCTGAGAGATAAATCTGTGATACAAAGCGTTAGGTGATGGTATGTTTTGCTGATGTTTTCATCACTTTTAGACATTGCTATGATCACAAAAGCTCTTTATAAAAACTACTTATAGTATACTAACTATTGAGCTAGTTAAGTCATTTGAAACAAGCATGTCATTTAATTAGCCGCCATCTTGGATTCAACACCTTCAGTAAATTCTTCTGGTTTGCAAAAAAGAAAAAAGTCCAACTACCTTAAGATTGTTTTACCCTGACAAAATGTACAGTTGACATAAAATAAGAACCTAAACAATTTTTAAACCTAAATCATTTTACAATTCAGAGTGATCTTCGAAAAAGCTTTGAATTTACTTATGCTAAGTATAAAATACTAACATAGGTTTTTAAGATAACAGAAAAGATAGATTTTGGCAAATTCGACGATTGTTAGTAAATTTTCGAAACTTAGTAGTTCTCAAAAGCGCGCTGCCCTAGGAATTTTATCGAAGTAACGTCAAATGCTGACGGCAATTGTTTCGGCTAATTCGCAGCTTTTGCGGCTTTTATTCTAAATTTTTTTAAGCCACAATATTCAAAAGTTTTTGATGGCCTCAGAAGCCCTCCGTATTACATTCGGTTAAGTTTAAACAAATTTACCTGGAAAGCAACCATGCAGGTCGAACCGAAGACACTTTAAATCGTCTTCAATGCCATATAATCCCGCTTTCCCCTCGATAGAGTATATTGTAAAGTAACGTGATTGAACTGTTTGGCCAAGCCCGACCTGGTCATAGTCCGAGCCATCATTGACTACTGCTGACCTTTCGAAGCGCTATTGCAAAGAAACAAACGACGATTAGAATTCTACCCCTACTTCTACGTAATGCTACTACTACTACTACTACTACTACTATTTTACAGCAGAAGTCTATCTAGATACACTTCAAAATCTAGATACGAAAGTTAATTATGCTAGATTTCGAACAAGCAATCACTCTCTAGCC
>JAOBAT010067872.1:0-22815 GCA_026413305.1 Hydrozoanthus tunicans | reverse complement strand
AGGCGTTGGTGCAAGCACTTTATCAATATCTATTTTATTGAACATGGTATTTGCTCCAGAAATTCAGCAATTTTGAAGAAAGGTGGTCGGTGGCGGCACATAATACCCCACCCCCTAAATTGGGTTCCTAGGAAGTACCGTCGTTTCGACCTTTTCCCTTACGATCAGAATAGCTCTAGGTCTCCAAACGAAGGCCTAAAAGCCTCCAGAGGCCTAGAGCTATTCTGAGACGCAAATATAAATATGAATGCGCTTGTAAATAATTTTCAACATGACTATGACTTGAAATAAAGTCGAAATATTTTTGTAGAAGTTCAACACTCATTTCTTGGTTCAAAACTTAGATTTGTTGAACGATGTTGTTCTTTTCTCGGGGTAGTTGTTTTAATGACGAGACACTACAACGGATAAAATTTACAACATTTGGACGAGATTTTATTCAGGTTATTTTTCTCAATTTGCATTTTCTCCACTCGCCTATTACACTAGATCAAATTTCCTGAACACAAATTTCGCAACAAGCTTTGGTTTATATATAAGTACAAAGTTGTAAACACTTGTTACATGCACTAAAGATGGGTAAGATGGATAGCCGAAACCTGTCGATCTGGTTTAAATCTGAAATACGTTGTGCTTTGTTTCAAATTGTTGTCGTCCTTACTTTTATTAAAACAATGCAGAGCCAAAGTTTAAGGTTAGTGGACAGAGAAAGGGAGATTAGGAAAATACTTTTCAGTTGCTATAAGGAACTGCGAACAATCGTTTGCACTCGGGCTGTTAGGGGAAAAAATTGCTGAAGGGAGTGTGAGATGACAATGGGAAAAGCCATATTAAACGAGAACAAACACGAGGCGCTAGTAAAAGTTTTTCAGTATATTCTGTTCACTGCCGCTCAACAACTGCGGCACCATTTTCGAAGTTCTTTGGATATTAAAAATACTTCTCAAGACAGTGTTAATCTCTTGAGCTAGCAGAACCAGGCCTCGGGTTAAGTTTGCGGTATAAACAAAGCAGGGGCAGGGTTTTATGTCTGTAGAAAAACAAAAACGGACCGAACTTGGCCACTCTAAAGCGGCAGTTTTTAATATGGAGGCGGGAAAGTTAGAGGATTATACTTGAAATCACAGTTGGCCGTCGGTTTGTTTTGAAGCAAGCGGTGAGGTTCGGTCAAGTGGGAATTTTTCCTCAAGGCTTCGGTTCGTTATAAAGTTGGACCTTCCACAAGTGGCTTTTAATTGATCGCTCCGAGGGCCAAAGTTGTGTTTTTTGCTGTATTTATGTTTCTCTTAAGCTTCGTCAACTTTTTGGTTTAGCAAGGAATTTTTATTCCCTTTTAGGAATCTTGTTTTGGTTGCTGTGGGTTCAAAACCGAGATCTATGTTTGGATAAGGCGTGGTTAATGGGTTCTTTTGACAGTTAATGGACTGATCAATCAGTTTTTTTGGCATTCTTAATGGAGTAATCAACTTCTACAAAGCTTATTAATCTCCCTTTAATTAATTAAGGGTCTAAAAGTCGTATGATCTTTAAACGCAGAACTGACAATTATAGCGGCATTTAAGACACGATCCCCTCAAAGTTAATACCTACTCTATATTCTGGCGTTTTGTAAACTATTTTGTGCCTTTTTAATCTTGGACAGATAATGAACATGCCTTGAGTAGTTGAGATTTTGGACAAAATGCTCGTTGGCCAATTAGACCATGGACGCAATAAAACTTGGGTTTAGCATGTTGATGTACAGTGAAAAGTTGAATGTAATAGAGAGTTAACAAAGAACGTATTTAAGCTACGTGTGGTGTTGATAAGACAAAATTAAGGGCGATGAGTCCCTTTAAGGTGAATAGAAAAAATCTGTTTCACTTACTAAAAAACAATTTAAAAATTCTTTAAAACTCTACAGCCTTCAAGGTTACGATCGGAAAACGAGCGTACGAGGTGTTTGATAGCTGGTAAATGAACATAGTTCGTTACTTTCTTCAAAAAGAATTTTTGTAGCTTCCCAGAGTTTTGCTTTTTGGTTTAAGGCTAGACTGGAAAGGTAGTGACAGCCATGTTTGATTTCGGGCACCTTAGCAGGGAGCCAACTTGTACATTATAGCAACCATCTCAAATTTTTTGGGCTGAGCTGATACGATCCTAAACTTGGAGGATTTCGCAGCCACAAATGCTCTTAGGCCACTCTAATCCGTTTTCGTTTGGCTTCGTTTTCGGTGCCCGTTCTCAAAAGTCTGACAGCATCAGGAAGCATTCATCTGGACAAAATATGAGGCAGAATTACTCCTTAGGGTTACAAACGAACATTAAGTGACAAAGGAATTCAATGGCCTAGACCGGGAATCGACTCAAAGGAAATATAGTGACATACTAGAAATATTTTAGAGCAGTACTCATTTCGATGCGTTTTCGATTGTCCCGACGTGAAGACGTTTTTATTCGTATCCACTTTCGAGAGCGTTTTGAAATTGGTGCGGTTTCGCAAAAAACGCTCAGCGTCTTAGTGTTCACAGAAGGCCTAAACTGCATCGAAATGTTTGGGGTTTGAAACAAAAATGCACTAGTGTGGATAGAGCCTTAAAATGTTGATAGTGACGAAGCGATGTTTCCGATTGTCCTAATTTTCTTAGTCCATAATATTGAAAAATTGTCTTCGTATACAAGTACTCTGTCAATAGTCGCCTCTGACTCTGTAAATCAGAATTTCAGAGTAGCTATCGGGCAATTTTACACGAGTTTTAATCATTATTTTGTAGTTAAACAACAAATTATTTCCACTGAACAAAGTTCATAAACAACCTTTGTCGGCTAATTGCCAGCCTCGACATGTTCTAGCGTGTACTTAGATTTTGATGTATTTCAGCCCCAACTGATGTTTTCACAAAAACAAACATATAAAAAATGTATATGTTTATGTTAATGAGTACAAACTGTATTTATATATAGTTAGCAGAACTATTAATAATCTTTGCTTTAATATTCATCGTGTCGAAATCCTGTCAGCCGCCTCAATTAATCAGAAAACCACTTAATACATCGACACGTTGTAAACTATTTTTGAAATTCTAATTTTATCATCATACTAAGAAGTTCGTTTTCTCTAGCTTCAACAATGTCTCTTATGTTCAGATTTTATATTCTGTGTTAGGTTCCTGTGACGCTGCATGTATTGTTAAGTCAGTGTTAATTGCTTGTTGTTCCGCCAGCACTTGACCTTGTCTTAATAATATTTTCATTGAGTTCCCAGTCTCTCAAGAGCCGCAGTAGATTACTGACGGCTGGGTAATGTTTCTTTACCTATCGCAAATAGCTCAGCACTAACAAACCAAGGCACACAGAGGAGAGTGCGTCCGGTTGTGGGACATATAAAATTTCCTCACTGAAGGAGCAAGTTTGAGCTAAACTCTACCGTCCATATTATTAAGATTAGGAACAATGTCATGTGTCAACCTTGCCGACTGACAGACTTGTCCTCAGAGTTTGCCAAGAGGCACGTAGACTTTGTAAGCAATTGAACCTATTGATCTCTTGAAAAACCAGATGGAAAATGATATTTTTATAGACACTCAGTTGGCAATGCTAACGATTGAAAGGCGAGCGCGTGGCGTCGGAAATTTTTTATGACAAACTTCAGTTTAGTATGGTTTGCGAAACTGAAAATTTCCCAGATTAAGTTTTTTCAAAGGCATGTCACTTCGTAACTTATCAGTCTAAGAACAGATAATCTAAAACCAAAAAAAATCTTCCTTATCAAGTAGTTTTCACTGAAAAGAATGATCCCGATTACTGGCTTAATATTTGACAGTTCACTGCGTGCGTGCTCTCGAACGATCTGGGTGGGAATTCGGGAAATGGAGTTTCAAGTGCTGTAACTGAAAGTTCTAACTTCCTCCAGTGAAATCAGTTGCATATGAAAACATTTTTGTATGGTTTTGCTTCTTTTTGTCTTACAGAATGATTAAAAAGCTTAATTTGTCAGCCTTTTCATAGTTGCTAGTGAGGAATGCAACAGGCGACGCACTGTCGCTGCGAATATACCGCCTTTCCAATACGATGAACTTATTGTCTTTATTGCTGATTCAGTTAATTGCTCACTCACATCCTATACGTGCAGCAATGTATGGGATAACTGAGGATTTCGAATAAACGTTTTTCAGGGAAGTAATGTGTTGTTTGTTGATAGACTCATGGGTTCAAGGCTGCAACAATGGCGACTACACATTTTTTTTATAAGAACAACTTTATAAGAACAACGAGGCTCAGATTGGCCAGAATTTAAGAAAAATTCAAGAACAGGCTGAGGCTCGGGCTCGATAGCTACATTTTTAAAAATCAATTGAGCTTCGACCCTTATTGACTTAATATTACAGAATGAGTAACAAGTGATTCGCAGTTTCACAATCACAGGAAATCGTCAGGGGAAAATGACTCAGCGACTCCCTATTAAATCCGCGGGAATGATAAATTTTTCTTCGATTTAAGCCACACATAAAAACAAGAACAGTTTAATAACAATTTGAGGCTCAAATCGCCAACAAATTAAGAACAAATTTTAACTCATTAAAAACTCACAAACCCTAACAAATTGAACGTTTACTAAGTTTTTTGAACAAGTTGTCGAAAGTTAACTTTGCTGTAGAAAACTAATTAAAACCACGTAACACAACTGATGATTTGAAAACGCAAATTTATCCTTGCTATAAAACCTTAGGGTTAAACGAAACCCTACAATTATTAAAAATTATACTAAAAGATTTTAATAATAAGGCGAATGAGTTCATTTTTTCACTTCCTGCCGTTCGTCACACGGTGATTAGACAAACTTTCATAAGAATTTCTCAGCCGCAGGTATGCGCCGTAAACTTTGATCTAAAATTATTTACATCTGTGTACATTCAGTTTTTTTGCGACCACAAAAACGCCCTGTAACTTTCTCAAATTAAATTTTATTTCTTTTAAAAGTAATAAAATTTGCCACATTTCAAATCAAGGACGTTTCAAGTTTGGAATTCGTTGCTGGCCGTTTCTGATCGGTGTTGTTTTTTAATTTTTAAACCATTTTTGAAAATCGTTTAAAGCCGCGCCATTCATTAACCTTTTCTTGAAAGGTTATGAATAGTCTGATTTCCAACTAAATCGTTGCTTTAAAGATTTCGAAACAAAAATTTTGAGTTGCTCTTTAATAATCTGGAAACAAAAGGAGTTGTGCTACAAATAAAAGATGGGCACTTTGCCACTTTTCATCTCACCTATATCTCGAATTTCACTCTTCATCTTAGCCCAAGTTCTACTCTATTTTTCGGTTTTGCTGTGAAGAATTGCTAGTTTATAATTTTTCTCTGTGGTCGGAGGAGCGGAGTACAGCAGCAGAGCCAACATTCGGTGTTGTTTTTGTGCTGAAATGCGGTTACTTCCTCTTGAGCAAGCTAATTTGGAAACAGCTGTTAAGAGGACAAAAATGGAATTTTGCAGTGTTTGTAGTTGTTTATAAAATTTACAAACAGAAAAGGTAACCAGTTTTAATTAAATTTACAAGCTCTTTTTATTGGTCTTAAAATTAAATTATTTTGTTTGTTCAGTTATTTCTCCGGAAACCGCGTCTGGTAACTCGCGCCAGAGCAGTCGAGCATTCTCGCACCAGCCTCACGCGATTATCGTCCCCACCCGATCGACAAGTGAACAATTCACGTGACAAACTCTTAAAGCGGCTTGTTTACTACAAGATCTGGAAAGGTCTGACTCTTTGAAGCCAGCAAGTCTTTACATGGTATCTTGAGTATATAGGCCTTTCATTTATCCCTTTTTCTTCTAAAGGACTGTTTGTAAGATTATGGCGTTCAGCTTGTAAAAACTGAGCTTACTAAATATTCTAACGCAAAGACTAGACAATAAACGGTGTGGTCTTTTTATATCAAAACAAAATTCTCAAAAATGGAAGAGCAGCCAGCTGAAACCAGAACAAAATATATAAGAAACAATCTCTGGATAAAATTTAACTGAATACAGAAGCTTTCGGCTATCATAATATAGTCTTTATCAACTTTTCTATTGCAATGAACTTCAAAATGACTTTCACACTTCTTGAAGCTCGAAAAATCAAAGTTTAGTTCAAGCAACTCTCGCGCTTTACACTCGTCAGCGTTTACCATAACACTGAGCATTCGTTTCTTGCTGTGCCGCACTGCTTAGTTTTGATACGAAAGAGATGACCAACGACGCTTAAACAATATTTTCTTGCCACCATTTTTTGTTTTTAAGCCGCTTTTATTTCAGAAAGCATAACAAGTCGATTGAGCAATAAATGTTAGCCATATTCTCAGAATAAATTCTGTTTTTTAACCGTCGTCAAGCTGTCCATTCGTGTGCATTGTAAACACGAGTTGCACATTAAAACAGCGTCGGTATGTTTTCAGAAGGTCGGTCTCCTTAAAAAGTCATTAATCAGACGGGTTTAGCAAGTTTTCACACAGATTAGCACCGATTTAAAGGAGCTAAGACCATTGAGCCTCGACGAAGCTTTCTAATCTGACTGGGCGTGCAGCATGTAAACAAGGTCTTTGGCGCGTATTGTTGTTATTAACGCCAGATCTGGTTCATGTTTTGTTCATTAGTTGAAAGGTCTGCTAGAAACTGAAAACTTTGAAGTAGTTTCTTTTCTGTTGTCATATCAGCCAATTCTTGCGTTGTTTTCACGCCCTCTAACGATCAATGTTTGTGTTTTCGGCTTTTGTTCTAATTACTCCTATTAGCAGTGCTGGTATTTCCTTTCTATCAGTGAATTGTTAAAGATTTATTCTATAGTGCATGACTTTGTGACTTTGTCGGCCAACAAGGAACATTAGTTTCTCGTTGCAACATTTTCAAAACAGACAATGTCATAAAACAGCCTCTGTTAGAAACTACTGAATACTATCTGAAATGTTTTTCATACATATGAACTTAACATTTGAGTCTAATGCAAAAACTTTAATTAAGATATTTTTCCAAAACCTTACGAAAGTTTATTGGCTTAAGTGTTTCAATATAAACTGTGCTTGGATGCTTTCGCCTTTCGTTTCATTTGCAAACTAGTTAGAATCGTTCAGTAACTGTTCATTTTTGGAAGCAATAAACATAGTTAACAGGAAGTCGAGTTGTTCTCCTATTATCACATAGTTTTTACCAAGCGAAATTATTAAAAAGCACAATTTCGCAAAACAACACGGTTTCGTTTTAGTTGGCGTTACCGTAATACAGCGTATAAATCATTTTAAGAACAAATTTTCCTGAAATACTTGTTCTAAATTTTCTTTCTGTATATAATTCTTAAAACATTTAGTTTTTTTATTCATGCAATTCTCGAGACTTCTAGACGTTTTACGAAAAATGTGCCTTTAATGCACTGTATGACCACCCAAGTTGACATTAACCATTTACTAAGCTCACAAAACATTTTTTGTCCCAGCGGTAAAAAAAACCGGAGTTAGGATCAAGATTGTAGGATTATCGCTTCTAAGTGTGTCGGTAACGTTTTTGCAATCCAAAAATGCTGTTTTGTTAATTGTTGTGACTTTGCAGTCGTGCGTGAACAAGCGCATTTCATCGAACGTGCACACCGTGCGTGCTCGGAATTAGATGGCCTGGCTAAAATTGGTAGCGGTAGAAGAAAAATTAAAAGACAATTAAAAGCCAAAGGGAAATGTTTGTTAATACAGTATTTCCTCCCGGGGTTTTGTTTGGTAATCAAGGGTTACGTTTGTTTATAAACTCTTATATGCTCATACCTCAATCACTGCACTCAGATTCTGTTCAGCGTGGGTAAAAACCAACACATCCGCTCTAACTCCGGATGGAAATACCTTCTCAGGATAGACTTTAAAAATACATTTTTATAAGAAAATAAAGCAATTTCCGCGATGTTAAATTTAAAGTAAATAGAACGGAAATGTTGTTTGAAATATATTTTTCACTCAAGTACTAAACTAATCTGCAAGACCTTAGGAGTACTAAACATATCACATTGTTTCAATTTTTCCTCGAAGTTTAAGTTATGTTTTATGGTACTCTGGCCTCAAAGAAAAGGAATTTGAGTGTTGCAACTGCGGGTAAAATACTGAACAGAATTGACCAGGTCTGTCCCTCTATGAGTGTATCGTTGATGACTCCTGTAAGCGACGAATGGCTGGCTTTATATTAAGTTGTCAGGGAAAAGGCCGCCATAACTATATAAGAAATGTTTATGGAAAACTTGAAGTCTCCACGCAAACGTCAAATAGCTATAGAGTAATCACTCAATTTGATTGCCAGCGTGTTGGTCGTATAATCTTTCGGTAGCATCGTTTTGCTGATGGAAAACTTAAAGTCGCAAAAAGCAGCTAAAATGCCTTTGCCTTTGAATTTGAAAACTACATCATCTTCCCCGAGCTCCAGGAATTTCATTGAGCTAAGTTTTGATAATGAAGTCTCTATACTATGAAAAACCATTCAGTGTAGTTATTCCATAAGTAAATATTAAGTTGATAAATAAACGATTAGCTGGCAGAGTTTGTAGCGAATACTGCCAAGTAATCCATATGAAAAGCATTCTTAGGACTACTTAAACTTTGTTGAATCCAAAGCATTCGAGACTTGATAGTATCTTCGGATTATTGGCACTTTTATGGAACGCTCTTAATCTTTATTCAACAGTCCGTATATCAAAGCGCATTTTACTTTATTTGTTATTGTAGATCAGAACGGATTCTGTATGAATGAAACACAACCTAAACGTTTATTTTTTGTCTAAACAGAACAGCTATCTACGGCATTCTACATCAAACAAACTGTGCTTGAAATCAACTTTTTGACATGGTGTGTTATTAAATTCAAGTCGAAGAAAGCTTTTGTTCACCAAACGTTCTTTTAAAGCGAGATTGTTGTCTGTGACTTCACATAACTCGCATTGATTTGTAATTTCTTTTAAACTGTATCAACTAAACATAATAGCCATATTAATCTTTAAATTCAGTAAAGCAATATTTATTGGTGTGTAAAATAGGAAGTGTATTTTCTGGCGCCAAAGTGTTAATCGTGTGTCGCCCTTTTTTTGATTTTATGATAAACTAGTGCGAGAAACGATCCTGCTATACTATCGTTTGGCCGAAACAGCTCCATTTTTTGGATGAAACGTTTACTCTAAAAAAAAATTCCAAGTCACGTCATGAAAGATATTGAGGCTTGTATGCATGGGCGTGGTGGAGGAGATTGCGGACAACTCTTACAAATAAGCCGTAAGCTTCTTAAGGCCTTATGGGGGATCAAGGCATCATTTGCCTCACACATCTGTTCGGCCGTCCATTAGTGGACTGAATCGTGCCGCAGGTGTGTACGTGCAACGAGGACTGGGACAGAACGTGAGCAGAACTTAAAGCTGGGCCAAATACAGCAGGAAAACCCAAAGACATAAGATTTTAACTACCAACTCTAATTCTGATCAAACCTAACTACTTACACTATGATACAAAACACATTTACTTTATGATATTTTATCTTTATTTGGTTGTGCTTCGCTTACGTAAATTACGTTCACACAAATTATTAAGAGACAAAATAAAGGAACGAAAAGATAGACAGGGACACCACAACAGCAAGGAGCAAATTACTGTGGGCCCATATGAAAAGAAACAGAAAACGTAAAAACAATATGAATTAATGTAGAACAAAAAAGCTATAATCTAAAAACAACGTGAGATGGTCGTGTCCTGGAGGCGTGCAGTGCACATACCGATATAACGAAAGCTTTGTAGCCGCACCGCTCGCATTACCGAAGCCCTGAAGAGAAGCCTGGTAACGGAGTGAAATAAGACGTGTAACTTCTATGCAAAAACTAGCCACACAACATGAATATACATGTAGCGAGTTGTCATGCGCATGGTTTAAAATTTCTATCTAGATAGCTGAAAACGAGTCAAGTAAATGAATAAATAAATCTTCTTGTGAACGAGTAAAACAGGAAAAAAAGTTGATATTATTTAGAATCGTTTCCCAACAGGAAGCCTGAAATCAGCGCATGTGTCTGCCCTGCGCTTGCTCATCCATGGCCTTTCACTCGTCTAGAAATCATTTTGACACTAATGATTTCGTGTTTCCTCTATATTAAACACTCTAAAGTTGTTTTATCATTTATATTTCCTGATAAATGAGTCTTAAACGACTCGATGACTAGACCCTTAAATTGCCAAAACTGCTGTTCTCAAAATAAGCCTTCTGACAGCACTTTGTAGTGTCAATCACCGTTCACAATATACACACTTCCGGTTCAAGCCAAAATTAAAGGTCCCACTGACCGCACTTCCGGTCAAAGACACGAGGTCTTGCGGTAACGCTGCGGTCATGTAGTTTAGCTTGATTATACGCCATGTTATTTTTGGAAACCGTGAAGATCGTCAATATGAGCAAATTTATGAGCTGTGTTTATCTTAGTTTAAAAGATATACATTTACTCATTTATTTTTAACTTTAAGCCTTGTATAAGCCATCAATGGGATAATATACTAGTTGATATAACACGTTTGAAAACTAGATACATTTTGGTATTTCCCGTGGGTGGTTCAGAAAACCTGATAGTTAACTCCCTGGTAGTGCCATTAAAAGCTGGAAGAGATGTTTCTCTTGTTCATGTTGTTGCAACACGAAAACGTTTTCATAATCACATTACAGACGATGTGCACACCAAGGGCGGTGAATTGATAAAGTTAGTCTCTGCACTGTGACCCTGGTGCCCTTTCCGACGCACCTCAAGTGCTCGTCTCAACAACTGGCCTGGTTTACTTTCAGGCTTGTTCGTTTTTTAACAATGATAGCACTTTCAAGAGCTTTTATTCCAATCTCTCGTTACTTAACCCCGAGCCAGAATGCTTAGGATTGCGAACGGTCTAAATACACTCTTCCGGCCTGACTGGGCTCTCTAATTAACGAGATTTCCGCTAGCGATTTATATAAACAGAGCTGGGATGTGGCAGCATTAATAGATCACTGCTTGAGATACTGGAGATTGCTAGATTCGCTTAAGCTCGATTACATCTCCAAACTTCAACGGGAACTGGAGCTGAAATGAAGAACTTTTGGCCATCGCAGATCGGTGGTAATCTTTTCGTTTTTGTTGTGATCATTTATTTCACGTTGGCAGTTCGTGGTCCGGGTTTGTCCCATGTTGACGCTGCCGACCCAAACGAGGAACAAGCGCTCAGTTCGGCCTATCGTCAAGCTGGCAAAGGTAGGACGTGTTGTTGAGCGTGTAGTGCTGTTATTACTAGCTTTTAGTTTAATCGTGTTTTTGGATCTAGTTTGTGTCTGATTCTGGTCCATCATCATATTTAATACATCAAGAGTCTTTGATTTCCAAAGAGAAACTTGAGCCTATGGTAAGGTATCTTGAGGTTCATACTTGGACGCCTTTGGAGATAAATAAGCGATCGTACAATCAACAAAACCTTTTCCTTTCTTGTGCGTTTCCTGTTTCAGTAAAACGTTCAAGCGCAGTTTGCACGCAGTTCGAACTCTCTCGGCGAGATGATGCGCTTGTCTGTTTTTTCTCATTTGTGGAACCCAACGGCACAATTGGAGGCTAGCGATGAGAAATATGGTCGCTTTGCGTCACACTGCTTAGAAACAAGCCTTTCAAAGCTTTCACCTTCGAATTCTTTCACCTCGAATGAGGAAGTTTGAGTTTTGCCTACCTTTGTTGACGGTTCTTGTTCATTGGGAAAACAGGTCGGAGGTGACTTGAAATTGATGTTTATTCATTGCAAGGAGGCACTTATGAACGTCAGAACTCACTCGTGTTTTTACAGTCGATTACTAAAATATGTCCACCAAACTAAACGATATATTTTCTTTGAGTAACTAAGGGTCATTTTTTTTTAACAAAGTCTAGACTTGAGTTTGAAGGGTTCAGCATAATGTTTGAAAAGTACAAAACTGAACCGAAGTCGGTGTTGAGAGAACGATTGTGGAATTCACTAACTGACCGCCCAAAGGTCGCTCCTTTATTGAAAACAAGAAGCGAAAAATACCAGAATGTTTGCGCAACAGTTTGAATTCTTTGGCCGGAACAGAACCAAGAGTTTTAGAAAAGAAAAATTTTTCCTTTTTAATTTAATTCCCAGTTGTCCTTTTTAAAAAAATTTCTATTACATCACTAACAGAAATACTGCCAGATATGTGTTCAAAAGCAGAGATTGACAACCGAATGGAATATTTTATTTTCTTTCGTCTTTCGATATGTAGTTCAGGGTAGTACGGGAGGAGGTTAGTCACTATGAACAGAAGGCCGTCGACCCCTTATTAGCATCAGTTTAACGGCCTTTGTTATTTAAATGAGCACTAATTAAGCAAAGAGCAAGAACAGATAATGGTGGAGCTATTTCTTGTTTAGCGTCCCTTGAAACGGAGAATAACGAATACCTACTTTTCCTTTTTTTATGTTTCTGTGGAGTGTTGTTTTTTTATTGCTCTTCTGCTGACTAATCTTTAAGACCGCATAATACACAAAGCCCTGTTTATACTACGGCTTTTTGTCAACATTGATAGACTTTTAGTTTTAAGAAGTAATTTTTTAAGCGCGCGCAAAGCAATGGACACATTCTTTTCAATTCGAGTCCATTGTCACGAAGTTATAAAGGATCTGTTTCTGAGAAGGTTAACCAATGTTCGTAAGTATAGAAAAAAAGGTGTTGCGGCGCTTAAAAATGATTATGGGGACTTGTTAACTGAGGATGCAAGTCAGTTGATGCAAACATGTATAGAATGCTGTTTTGTGATCAAGGGCAGCTTGCAGAAGCCTATTGCATGCGAATTAATGCTGCAAAGGCGTATCTTCGTTTTTCTCATACCAGTTTTTGAGCAATGCTTGTGATTCCCAGGAAAAGCCGTGCTGCCTGCCCCAGGGCATTGATGACAAAGTCACGACACCGAAACAAACGTGTGCGTTTTGAAAACTTTTTGGTTGAATAAAACTAATTCTTACTTGGAACATATAAAGCTATGAAAGAGAAAACGAATTTATATGATCAAGGATTGATTTGTTTGTCACGGTTGCTATCATAGTCATTTATTTGAAACTAGGATCAAATAAAAGCATATAAATATCTTTAAAAATTTAGAGAATTATGTACAGTAAAAATTAATTACCTTAACGAAATTCATTACTTAGACGAAATAGAAAAGTTTTAGACAGTGCGAAGGATTTCATTTCGCATATACACACTGGTTATTAATATTGCTGACGCTAAAAAAATTTTTCCTCTCTGTCTTACATATTCTTCTGGTAATCAGATAATTGTTTTTAAACTATATTAGCGCAGATTCCGAGTTTAAGGGGCCCTTAAATCCTTTCTCATAAGTGAATATTAAAAGTCGATAAAATAATAATCGCCACATCGCTTTAAATCATCACTTGTCAGAGAGTTCACCGCAATTGCAATTAATTCCATTTTATTACACATTGAAGAGGCTAAGTTGCCAATGAGGCCCTTGAAAGCTGCATACCGCTTCGGGGCTTTTTGCGTCAAAGAATTCGATAACGAGTGGCTAATGTTAGCTTTCATCTCTCAGTTTTACTTCTAAAATGTCAAACGATCCGCTGGAAAAATGTTTGCAAAGGCGCCGAAATAACTCAAACGCGACAGTTTTGAAGTCCAAAAGTAACCCCAGCAACACTGCCAAATAACGAAGGCTATAGTTCTGTCGGCAAGCTTTGACGCAATGTTTACTAAAATTTGTCAATCTACAAGAACATAGCCACCGTCTCGACTTTTGTATACCTACCGCACGGAGAGGCAGCAATTACTGATCATTCCACTCACAATTACGTTCCTTTTCAATTTCCTGTCGGTGGTTTTACTCCCAAACTTGAGCAGTATACGTGAAATTTACGGGATAGTTTTTAGCTTTTGCAAGACCGAGCTTGACCTTCAACGCGTCTTCGTATGTTAAACAACAATGAAAAATATCTTTAAGTTTTATTTATATTAGCGACAGCGAAAATTTCGTTTATAGTTAGCCGCTAGCGATACGTTAAAATGCATAAAACATTTCTGTACCAGTAACCAGGTATAGGAATTTCCTTTTTTTGTAGTTACATCTGGGCCGCTTGCCCCCCGGGGGGAGGGGGGAATGACCATCGAGAAAGTGCCCAAATTATCCTAAGAAATACCAAGTGATAAAAAAATAACAATCGGTTTTTAAAATTACCCTAAAAAATACGAACTTAAAGGCGAAAACTTTCCCCGGGTAGCTAGCGGGTGGGCGCCAAGTCCCCTAATGTTGCGTCGTGCGTGGTGCAATGAATAAAGACGCGCGCGTAATAGAACGTTCGCCAAAGGACTTTTGTCTTAACTTCTTGTTCAGTACGCACGTTTGCTAAAACACGGGAGTGCGAAGCAGTCCAATAGCTTCGTTTTTTTCAACCCTAAACACAAGGTTTCTTTTAACAACTCCTAAAAATATTAATCCCTAAAAATACGACGGTCATACCTACCATCCGAATATTGAGAGTACCCACCCTGGGACCGCTTGATGAATGAGACATTGCTTTGGCAAACCCTTTCACTTCAAAGCAAAGTCTTAGGAGCTGCAAGAATAATTATTTCCTTGCCACACGTTCTTTTTTATAAGAACCAGTAACAGCAGGCGATTTCGGCCTGGTAACTGCTCTTAGCTTCTTTTTAGTTTTTTGGCAAGTTTCAGCGTGGATGTTCTTATAAAGCTTCTTCTTATTAAAAAGCGTGTTATTCGTTAATGCATTTCTTCAACAGTCGCGAACACGAAAGGGTTGACAAGTTTTCTTCCTCTCGCATTAGCTCCACTATTTTGTCTTTTCGCATGAACACACTGTTTTCAGTTTACTTGACAATATCTTCTGTAAGAATAAAAAAGTAATTAGATAAAATCAGTAAAATCATATTTCGGTTCAAATTGTAAGCCTTCGACAGCCAGTCTGCACCCTTGTCGTCGTTTAATGTTGTTGTTTTAATAGAGAAGCTCTTCCTGTGGTACCGCTTGAAGCCCCTCTTTCTTTAGCCGGTCCGCTTCTTGTACAACAAAGGCTTACATTATACGAATCGGCTTTAGCCATTCTTAAAATTTATAGGGTAGACTGAAACAACTAGCATCACCTTTAATCAAACATTGATTCGCACGAAAAACGAGAATGAATGTAAGAGCACAGAATACAATTTGTTTACTGTCTGCTCGATGACGTACATTGTCGGTATGCGTGTCCAGGCGCGTGCGTGAATTCACGTACAAGTCCAAGTAAGCCTCTTAGTAAATTGTACACTGACCTGAGCACTTGAACTCTGTTTTAAATACTTTCGATTATGTGCAACAATCGCAGGTTTGCTTTGAAAACAATATCTTTTTTTATCTAAAGGAACACCGCACAGAACGAAATTGATAAACAGTATTGGAGAGTCATTGTAAAAACATTTTGCTTTTTTATCAATTCATTTTAAAATCGTTTTCAAATTAGGGAAAGATAGAACGAAACAAAAAGATTTTTTGAGAGGTCTGACGTCCCGAAAGTACTAGAATTTGGATTCCATCCACGTAAAACCTATTTTCTGAAGTCATAATCCACTTAATTCAACGCCATCCCGGCTTCATTAAGTGTTCAATACCGTTAACTCTGTATTGTTCGTCGGGACATTTTAGCTTCCTAGAGTAAATAGGTCTTGGTTTATAGTAAAGGTTAAGATGAGGCAGTGTGGCTCAGTGTTTAAGGTGCCGGATTTGCATGCGGTTTTACTGACAGGATTTAGCTTCCGTGATCTCAGTTTAAAATCCACCACGCCTGTAAATAGCCAAGTGGTCTTCCTCAAATCAGTTGGGATTCTTAACTGTAGTCGTGTTCGTTCGGGAACTTAAGCTATGAAACTGAAAAACCTCATGGGGGAGTTCGAATTATGTAATCAAGAATATTATTATTATTATTATTATTATTATTATTATTATTATTATTATCATTATTATTATTATTGTTTAAAAAGTATTTAATAAGACGAATCACAATTGAGTTTAAAGATTTGAAACAAAGTTAGCTTAACATCTATTGTTGAGTTTAGAAGTTTTAGGTATAAAGATTTTAACAATAGTTTTGTTGTTCTGCTTTAGTGCTTCTAAAAGGATCACGAAAACCAGCGGTGACTCAATGTTGCGCATGCGGAAAAGCTTATTACAAGGTCACCTTCACAGGTTTGTTACAGCATGATTTGTTGTAGTTGCAGAACGAAATGAATGATTGGTCCTGGTTTATTGCCATACCTGGTCCCGGCCTAATTCCGTACCCTTCCCCGATGTAGTCTCATGCCTGGTCCCGATTCACTTCCATGCCTGGTCCAAGCTCAGTTCCGTATTTGGTCCAGGTTCAGTTCCGTGTTTGGTCCAGGTAAAGTTCCGTGCCTGGCCCAGGTTCATCTCCGTGTCTGGTCCAGGTTCAACTCCGTGCCTGGTCCAGGTTCAGTTTCGTGTCTGGTCCAAGTTTACTTCCATGCCTGGTCCAGGTTCATCTCCGTGCCTGGCCCAGGTTCATCTCCGTGTCTGGTCTTTTTCTTCGCATTTATTATTATAATTTGTTAGAAATAAATCGCATGTTATACTTAACGAGTTTTCAACATGTAATTTCAGCGTCTTGGAAGAGAGAGACCCACCCAAAGGACTTCCCTGGTCCCATGGCTCGCTGGTCACCAATGATTGGTTGTTCACACAATAAAAATTACGTTCTCTGGAGGTATGGGGTCATGGCTTCACTCGCTTTGCAACGCTTCAGCGAGTGGGGGGACACCAGTCTGCTTCTAAATGACATAACGCGGCAGGTTGATGCGAATGTTCTTAAGTAAGTGCGCATGTTTGAATTGAAGGAGAAACACCATATATAATAGTATCTAGTATCTAGCGAGTTTATCGCCGTTACGTGCAGTCGTGGACTGAATTGCGAAGGACGCAGCTCAACGTAGTCGGACCGAAAGCATTTAAAGTCCCTATAAAGCTTATTTTTTTAAGTTCCAGATGTAAAGTAGAACCCTTTACTGAATTATAGTAATTTTCGAAAATAAAACCTTTTCTCGCGTTCCTGTTACATATTTTAGACTTGAAGCGTGCAATGATGACGTAGCAGGAGGCATGAAGCAGAGACGATCTTTTTATCTCAATGAATTATCTCGCTACAATAGTTAGTACATAAATGCTGCCGCTTTATGGTCTTTGTACAAACAGCCAGATAGAATAAGCTGGATGTTAATTTTTTTGAGGAAGGAAAACCTGAGTACCCGGAGAAAATCCCTCGGACTCAGATTGAGATCGACAAATCTCAGCCCACTTGCGGTACCAAGGATTCGAACCCGGGTCCACAGAGGCGAGGAAATGAGCGCTGGCCGCTCGGCCATTGAGACTTCCCTCTGACCTTGAAGCACAACTCTGAAATTTGTAACCAATGTGTAACAATCTTAACAGCAGATTTCAGCATGTAGTTTGCAGAAAAGTTATAACATAGATGCTAACAGATTATTTCAAGTTTATCAGCTTCGATAAACGCTATTGAAGAACTGTTCTTGTTGTCACAAGCTCCTTTTTGTCAGAACAAAACACTTTTGAACCTCTAACGGGAATCGAACCCTTGACCCTCTGATTACCGGTCAGACGCTCTACCAACTGAGCTACAGGAACTCACATGCGGAAAAGGTCACTTAACTTTGTTCTGTAGCTTGTAACAAGAAGAACAATTCTTCCAAAATGCTAACAATATACTTCTGATTTGCAGTGCCATCAAAATGCAAGCCATTTGGTCCAGTAAGGGAGAATCATCTGCGAGATTTGCAGTTGATCAAAAGCACAGTTTTGTTTCTTTAATTGCGAGAGTAACACCCAGTCCTGACTGGAATGTTGGCGTGGACAGCTTGGATCTCTGTACTGCTAACTGTACTTGGAGAAAAGATCGCACTATTGATCTCTACCCATGGGATGCTGGTGAGTGCTGTTCATACGAACTGTGTTGTAGTTTGTAAGCTTTCACCTTTACCTCTAATAATAAGTGAGTTTATGTCGGGCATTTGTATTTATGGGCCAGGCGCAGTCCCTTTGGCATATCCATTGGTATTTATTCAATTCACCATAATTACTGTTCACTTGACCTTACCAGTTAGTACGCTTCACCGGGCTTAATTTTCATTCCTATTTCTTCACGCATGTAATTAACAAGGCCATACTGATTTATTTTTCAACATTATACCTGCATGTAAGTTAAACCATAGCTCGGATAAACCCGAGTTACTTAGACAGGTCGAATTACCACTGCCCTAAACCTTACCCCTAATTCCCGGCACCAGTCGTAGTCCAAGGGATGGGTGAACGTCTTGGATCATTCCCAGTTTCTAGCATGGACTCGAATTGTCCCCTCCCCCTAACCTTGCCCAACATTAGCTCCAACCCTCCCAAGGGAGGGGTAGGTGAGTAGTTTTGATCAGTTCCATTGTCTGATAAAGAGTCCGGCTACTTTCCTCTACCCTTATCTAACGTTGAATATAAGCCTTACCCAAGGGAGGGGTAGGTGAGTAGTTTTGATTAGTTTCTTTGTCTGATAAAGAGTTCGGCTACTCTCCTCTACCCTTATCCAACGTTGGCTATGAGCCTTACCCAAGGGAGGGGCTGGTGAGTATTTTTAATCAGCCGCCTATCCTCCCCTAGCCTAGATTTAAACCGAAACCAGAATTACTTCCTATACTCTTACTGTCAACCCATGAAAGGAAATGGGCCGATACAGAGAAAATGTCTCTGACTCCAGCGCAGTCCGAAATAGACCTACCCACGCTCTAGCGACTTAGCTACTTATCGAATGTTACTATTGAAGCATCTCTATTTACCTAGGTACGGACGATGGCATCACTTTCGTCTCAGTAAACAAGCAGACGCGACCCCAGCAGCCAATTCAGAGAATCAATAACAAACTCCACCACCACCCAAAGTCTTCACTGCACAAGGGAAAGAGCGCTGGTCGAAGAAAACCATTTGGTCAACTGAAGGTAGAACTGCGCCATATTAGCGGTAACTGTGGCAACCGCGCCAGGCTCCCCTCGCCACCGCGAGCACGTGAGTTGATAACTGTGAGATAGAAAACGTTGTATAGTAAATCGGTAGGGTTTTGGGAGCGGAAATTACCGACAGAAAAAACTTTGCTGATGGTCTGTACGTATTGAAAGAGAGGCTGAGATAAAACTAGTATTAGGACCATGTGCCCCTAAGGGGTTGTGGGTAGGACATATCCTGATTTCGCATTGGCATTTGTTATAGCAGCTAACATTTGTCCTCCGGAGGAGAAACCAATGGTACTTGATACGACGCGAGGGGGTTGGGTTGGGGCAACTGTTTTAGTACAAAGACTTAGTCTTCAATTAAAATTTTCCGTGTGATTATCGAACTGAGCAGAGCTCGGGAGCTCGTTATTTGTTTCTTTTCTCAATGCGTGAGTAAATATAGTTTCTCTGTTTGTTCCACTTGATTTTACACACATTGTGTAATGCATCAGACATACGATCAAATGTAACTTAAAAGTTTTCTTAGATCCGTATTCAAAAATCTCTGAAGTACTTTTTGAATATCTTTACGCTTGTAGTCATTTATATTTTTAAAATCATTTTAATGTAGCCATTTTGCTTTACAAATGAGTTATCCTATGTATATTTTTAGACATTCGCTGGATATTGTATCTGATCAAAAAGATTGAATTTTAATGTATATAAATCAAGTTAGTTAACATCGACTTTGAAACGAATCTTTAGTGAGATGTCAATAGAAAAGTAGCGAAGCTAAACGGTCCTTTGAGTCACTAGAAAAAGACCAAACGTGAATGGCTTTCAATATATTCTACGCACGTAAAGTTAAGTTTATGTAATTTTATCTACAGCACGAGTGGACTGCGCGGTTACCAGGTGGTCATCTTGGACACCGTGTTTGTGTAGTGGCGGCAAAGGTGTGCGCGTACGGGGACGTGTCGTCACCACGCAGCCCTCGAAGGACGGACTGCCTTGCCCCAACCTGAGAGAAACAAAGAAATGTCGTTGTTGTAAGTACTTCATAGTCTGTCATGTTATGAATAACAGAAAATTTAATAAAAATCTAACTCTTTGTAAAGTCTGCTACGCTCGGTTAGTAAGTTTACTGACTGCCAAGCGTTAAGACCCCGGGTTCGATTCCCGGCCATGACGAGAGTTTAACCATTGTGCGGCCTTCCTTCGCTACACCCATGGACAAGCAATCTTCCGAAGGGGAAGGGGGGGTCGGGGGGGGGGTTAGCAAAAGATCATTAGTTAAATCCTATTGAACCATGTGGCTAAAACTAAACTAAACTAAACTTTATTTACTCATCGAGGGTAAGCACAGATCTTGGCGTTATTTAAAGTCGATTCTGTGGAGGGAGGAAAACCGGAGAACCCGGAGAAAAGCCCTCGGAGTCAGAATAAGATCGAAAAATCTTAGCTCACACGCAAACCCAGGATTCGATCCCGGGTCCACAGAGGTGGGAGGCACGAGCACTAATCACTCGGCCATCCTGGTGCGTTAGGATAAGAAACTGCTACTCATCAATATAGCTGAGTCGACTAAAACAAGTCGGGTAAAGCGTCTTGCTCCAGGACACAACACAGTGGTCTGACCGGGGCTCGAACTCGCGACCTTAGGATTACAAGCCGAACACGCTAATCGTTCGGCCAATTGTATCCAAGCGATCAAATTCAAAGTGTATCTTAAATTGCGTGTAAACACACAGACAAAGTTTAATCAAATTATATCTTTAAACTTTGACAAATGTTTATTGTTTGCTTCAAATTATTTAAATAATTTTTCATACAATCCTAGGGAATGTTTTTTAAATAGTTGAGCATTAACAAACAAATCTAACGTAATGTGTGTTGTTCAGCTACATAAAAGGTTAATTGAAACAGTCAATCATTCTTCATCATTGCAAAAAGTAAAAATAAGAGCTTCTAACATCAGTTGTTTCCTTTTTTAATGCATGTTTAATAGCTAAGAGCTCAAGCTCACGCGATTGTAAGGTGAGCAGCTGGTCTAGCTGGTCAGCGTGCACTACCAAGTGTGGCAGGGGCAAGCGCATCAAGACGCGAAAGGTTACCAAGCTACCCAGTGTTGGCGGCAGGCGGTGTCCACAACTTGTTAAAGTGAGGAACTGCATGCGACAGGCAAAGTGCAAGAATGTCAATAAAGGTAGAAATATATTTCTTTGTTCTATCTATCTGAATTTAAAGAGCGCGGTATTTTGTTCCTACGTTGGTGTTAGACAAACTATTCCGTTCCCTAATTACATCCGTGTATACTTATTTTGCTTAAACTACCCTAATTGCTCTAATTATCTGTCTGTCTTTCCGCCTGTTTGTCTGTTTTTCTGTCCTCTTGTCTATCTGGATAAAAGGCCCTGGTGCTTTCAAAACAAAAAGTGCCCTATGCCGGCACAAATCAGGAATTAACATAAAAAACTGACAATACTCAAATACAGTCACACTAGAATGCTGTTTCAAGAGAGCAACTTTTCACTTTATTGCATCTGACGAGAGAGGCTGAAAAGAGCCTTAAGTCGCTCTATTGAAACAACATTGTAGTGTGCAAATATGATTAAATCTTTATTGTTTCTATGGTAACATTTATCTAATTATGCTTAATACAAACCAACTTGAACACTATCACAAATACTACAACCTGATAGGCTGACGTACACATTGTCTAAAGGCGAATCTTTCGTGACGTCATTGTTTACATTCTGTTTCATTAGCATACGACTTCAGGTAGAGAAAGAAACAAGATAAAATAAAATTGAATATAGAATTTAAGAAAGTTAGCCAAGTAAAACAATAGACTAAACTTTCGGTTCTGTACATGCAAAATTGAAGAAGATATCAATGTTCAAAAGAACTCGAAACAGCTGGGTGGCAAAATCGTTAATGAGCCATACATTCTTTGTAAAATTTCCAGTTTTTAAACGCGCATAACAAGAAAAGTATTTATCAAGTCGGTTTCATATTTTCAGACGATGCTATCTTTGCCGATTTCTTTCAATATTCAGAACAATTGATATTATAGCTTGAGTAAAAACAAGGGTATATATGCTAATGAAGCAAGAAATGTAGACAAAGATTCGCCTATTGAGTTATAGACAGTGGGTAGCGAAACTGCTAGTGTGTTTAAACAAAAACAATGGCGGATTCTTAAAACACTCGTTTTAGTCAGTTCGACGTCGAAGGTAGCATACAAGTTGGTTTCTAGTAAAACATTTAGAAAACTTGTTGTCGTTTTCTAAAATGGGACCTTTAGCAACGAATACGCCAGCGCCGACGACGGCGGCAGAAAACAATAGTGAATACAATAGCTGCACGTTGGAATGCATGGTGCTTGTCATTTACACGCTTTCGTCTTCAAAACTACGACCTCAAAAGTAGATAGATTTAGCTAAAGACAACGTGACAACCACGTGACTTCTGTTTATGTGCGCGCGCATAGCTCGAGGTCCTGAGACGCTGTACACGTCACGTTGTGTTTCAGGATGGGATTTTGATGTTTTCGCGTTGCGTTCACAACGTGACATGTACCACCGCCTGGTTAGCCTAGTCGGTAAGGCGCCAGTCTTTCGTGCGGGAGGCCCGGGTTCGATTCCCGGTGCCGGACCTTCACTCAGGGTCTTACAAACTTGAGGAGAAGGTGCTGCCTTGCACCAACATCTGCGAACGGTTAGACCTTCGCGTCTTCTCGGATAAGGACGTTAAACCGTAGGCCCAGTCTCTCGATCTCCTATCGAGGGAC
>JAOBAT010067871.1:8142-45934 GCA_026413305.1 Hydrozoanthus tunicans | reverse complement strand
GTATGTGCCGCCACCCACCACCTCCCCTGACAAAATTGGGTTCCTTAAAAATACCATTGTTTTGACTTCTTCCCTTACGCCCCCTTTTTATAAGAACCTTTAATTTACAAGAACATAAGATTGATAATCGCCAAATATTTAAGAACATGTTAAGAACATGCTCAGGCTGAGAAAAGGTGAAGAACATTGATTTAAGATGATAACCTATTGCAGATAACTCATTCAGTGTTATTAAAAAATTTGCTTTTCGGTGGGCTTCTTGACTAAAGTTCGCACATAACAATTTTTCATCACATGTTGTTTTCATTTACCGAATCGTACAAATTACATGTGCAAATCAATGCATACACTAATGTATCACATACGGTAGTGTATTATCTATATTGTCTATAACCAGAAAAGACATCTTAGGAACATGTTTAAGAACATTTCAGGCTGATATCCCGAAAATATTTAAGAACGTTCGGCCTCGACGTTCTTATAAAATTAGTAGTAATCTCAGATTAAAAAGTGCGTTCGACATAATGTGTTGAAAAATGGACACATTTCGAATTCTATTTTTGATTTGCTTTGTGATCGAAATCGATCATTTGGCTCAATGGCCGCTAAGTACAATGACTGGTTTGCTTTGGTTTGTGACCACAGTGGGTAGTTTGGCTCAATGTCCTCCGAGGAATAAGTGTCAGCTCGTCTGGATTGTTCAACCAAGCGGTATTTTGTGCAGTCAAATTGATGATGGAAACGGATTTAGTGGACATGGACAGTGCAAGCCGTTCTCACACGTCAGGTTTTCTGCAAGCTCAAGAAGTAGTACGCACTTCTCTGACGAGGCTTTGAAAAATTGTACCTATGATCCCTTTAAAAACATCGCATATTAGTAAGTTGAAGAAAGAATTAATAGAACTTGCCGGACAAAAATCAGCTCCACAAGAACAAAATTAGCTCCACTGTACCGACTCCAATGCATGCATCAAACTTCAACACCACGAGGGTTGAGAATGTTGTTTGTCCAGTAAAAATCTCGTTTATCCATTTTATTAGCAAAATTGATTATTTATTCAAAATGGCGCAGATAAACACCACAGGCAGCCCAAGATTAGGGTTGCGTTCTCCTAACGTCGAACCCAAAAAGAGTGTAACATAAATCAAACTTGAACATTAAGACAAAATGTGCCCGCAAAGCTCGATAAGTATTGCAAAATGAATAATCATTGAGGTTTTAGCTCAGTACACAGAATACTTTGAGAGAAACGAGGCTTCCAAAGTTGTTAAACTACAAAGATTGTGTGGCTGTGTGGCAAGAGCTGCCTCAACTCCATACAACTACTGATTATTTTGGAGTTTTAAAAGGCTCATTTCTCCGAAACTTTCAAATGTATCTGAAGAAGAAATTATTGATTCATATATCCAAGATTCACTCTACCATTAATTTATCCAATGTATCAAGCTAAACCTTGGACTGATTACTAACTACGCTACACTATTGAACAATTGAGTTTATTTTGTTTGAATGTGGATGTTGGATTTATACTATTCAGTGTAAACAATGAAATCTACCACAGAGAAAACAAAATGTAAAATCAACCACCGGGCCACTATACCATTTTATCCCATGCCTTGAAAAATACAGTCAATCAAGGCTATGCAACGGGTAATATTCCACTCAACCTGACTTGCTGCATGCAGGCACCAATATAATTCAGAAACGGCGGGAAAATTTGTGCGCGCGTCAAAAATGGCGGCAAAACGTTGTTACGCAGTGAGTATTTTTATGGCGCAGTTTTTTGAGCATTTTTTGGGCGCCAAAACGTTGTTAAGCAGTGAGTATATTTTTTTTGTTGAGCCTTTTTCTAAAAGCGCCTACAGCTAGCATATCAATATTTTATGCATTTTTTGTATTTTTCAAGACAAGGGATAAATTAGTTATGCAATACTGCTTTCTCGTGGGATACCGTGGAAAATGCCACTTGTAACTTGCATTTTCTTCCGATGATACACACCCGCCTTAAAGGCGTGGCATATTCCACGGTATCCCACCCACTCGAAAGCATTGCATAACTAGTATAATTTCAGCCAGTTGCCGCGAACTTCAAATATAAAAAAACCGCTGGAAATATTGACGTTAGCTTACTGGTCTGACTATCTAAAAAAAGAGAAACGACGGGTTGCATTTGTTATCAATAGTTGTTATTACCAGCTCAACTGGCTGTTAATTGTTTCTTTAGCATTGCTTTAGATAAGGAACTGTGTAACCAAGGTATCTGGGACAGAAATACGTGTAAGTAGGAGCGAATTTACGTCAGAAGTGACACGGGTTTTAAATAATTAACGCTACAATACACTGCCAGAGGGAAACTGACTAGCAGCTATGCAGCCATGTCAGAATGAGTTACGGAGCTTACAAAGATGCAAATAATCCAAATTCAAACTATAAAACTCTTTATATATATAATTTAGCTAATGAAATTATGAATCTTGTTTTGCTAGTACGGATACAATTTAAGTATCGGAGTTGCCGGATTGGAATGTTTTAAACCTAGATATTCTGTCTTTCATTCTCCTCCAGTTTTTCTTGCACTAGATATAAATCTATTTCTTGTCCCTTTGTGCGAATATGAAGTTCTTCTTAACTTTCTGAAGTCGATGTTTAGGATTCACTATTATGTTACAACCTCCGGAAATGCGTAATATATAGGTTTATTGGTATACTATGTCTCAGGGTTAATGTTATTTTTAAAGGGATTTAGGGAAAAACAAAAAGAAGTTTCCTTTGAAATATTTGAATATATTAATAAAAAAAAGCGTAGGTTCAGTTCTTGGTCTGCCATTGTAGGCAGCCAAGTCAGTCTTCCGGGAGTTTTTGAATTATGTTTCCCGCTTGATATACTTCGTAGCGCCCTGTTTCGCGGAATCGTTTTATTGTGTTCACTAAGGTCTACTTCAAACACCGTGCTTAAAGCGTGCTACGCTAGGTTCGATCTACTCTGTCACGAGATATAAATAAACCTCAATTAGCTCGAGCTAAAGTTGTGTAGAACGGGTCAGTTTGTCGTACTACCCGACTATGGCGCGGGTTTGTTTCAAACGCCATGCTTAAGGTGTTCTGTAGTCGAATTTGAGTCGTTCAGGTGAGTTCAGCACAAAAACAACAACATCTACGACTCGCGGATTTACAGTTTTGGAAGAAAAAAAATTGCACCTGCTTTCTTTTTGAAACTAAAGTTGCTTTCCATTTGACCAGTCCGACTGGCCAAGTCTTAAATGGAACGCACGAGTTCTCAGAACTGTTTTGCGCCGTTCAGTTATTCCGCTGCGGTCGGCTAAAGCGCGGGAATTTGGAGAGTTGTGGCGGGAAATTGTAGGCGCGCGCCTTTTCAATTTTTGCTGCGTGCTACGGCAGGATTTGGAAAATGCCTGAACTAGCCTTCGGCTGGACTGGGCAAATGGAAAGCGAGTTAAGTATGTTTTCGTTTAAAAAAGGCCGACCTGCGAAGACGGTGCAATTGCAACCCTTTTCATGTGCCCGTGGTTACTGTTGAATAAATTATTGTCAGACTATAAATTCACTCACACCCAATTGTTTGCTAGTATAAATTATATTTTACTAAAGCTAGGGTTTTCGCTTGTCCGTTTTCTCTGTAAACATTCTAAACCATTCATTTGACTCACGTAGTTTTGCATGTGATTATAAGACAAAGAAATACAGAAACTCGGATTAAAGAAAACAACTTGTATGACCGTTTTAAAACCATTAAAATCGTTTGCATGTTTTGTAAACTCTAATTTGAGTCAAATTTTTAAAAACATTCCGTCTTGAGTTCGCAAGCGGCACTTTCTACAGAAAATAGCGATTTTATTAAAGAAACGCAATTATCACAACTCTCCATGCACTAACTTCATAACCTGTTCTATGAATGTCACTAGAAACTAAACTAAATCAATCCTTTTCTCAATCATTGAGGAAAAAATCTTAAATCTTCATTTTCGTTTTATTCTTAACTGAAGAATGTTTCCTTTTTCTGAGTGTTTGACTTTGAGTTTTGTATCGTTTTATAGTTCTGAATGGTTACCGAGTAAAATCAAATTCGGCAACAACAAATAATTACTAGAAACAGACTGCCGTAGCAAACAGTAGCTTTGACGCAAACTTTGTTCCCAAAATCAAAAACTGATACTGAACAAAAACCAAGAGAGAAAAATACTAAAGTCATACAGATTTTCAAAAAAACCCCAGAAAACCGAAATATTTAAATGTTGTGAATGAAACAGTTTCATCTGGTCACTGTTCAAACATAGTTCTAAAGCGGTTTTTTTGTTGTTTTTTTTTTGCTCCTTGCGACACCGCCCACGCTATCTGGTGCGTCTTTTTATTTTAATTGTTATAAAAGTCTTGGTGATTAAAGCAGTTTTGAAAGTACCATTGAAATCTAAAAAAAGATTCATTCAATGTTTAATGCGGTCCATTAACTCGACTACATGAAACGTTTTATTGTTTCATCAAACGTGTAGCCGCGACAGTGATCGCAAATAAAAATGCAGTTTGTTCTAAGTAAAATGACTATTACAAAGATTTTTGTACACTTGAAAACGTTAACCCCTTTCAATTCTTAAGGTAAGCCATTGAATAACATCTATTAAAACCTGTGTCGATTGGAAAACCATTTCTGAAAAACGGTTCTTGCTCTACAAAACTGATAACTTTAGACAAGAAGAAGAAAAAGCAGACCGATTCGTTTAGCAAAAGATTACATTTATTTTAGGCTGCATGGAGACACTGTTATTGACTTGTTAATGTTATTTCTAACCCTATAAACATTTTCTTGGTTTTGCAGTGAGAGAATGAATTAGTGTAGGCGAAAGTATTTGTCAAAAAGGTGTAATTAGACAATATCAGTTTGAACAAAACACTGTAAGGCATGACTTACAGTATAGTCATTTGTTTGTATCGGGCCGGGAGCAAACACTTTCAATAATCTATAGCTCTTTGAAACGACCAAAAGGACAGCATTTCATTGCTTTATTAGTTCTGTTCAAGGCATTCCTTTTAGCATAAATGAAGCAATATACTTGTTCATAGTGGCGTGGGCCTATAAGTCTTGCGTACTTCAGTTCACGGAAGCAAGCTAAGCGCTCACGGTGCACTCAATAATTCAATTATCACTAGCACTGTAGTGTTTGTGGTCACCTATAGTTTCGCCATAATGAAGAGGCATGTTTCGCTGGGCTTGATTTCGCGTTACAAAGAAAATTAAACTAAGTTTCACAAAAATTTCCAATATTAATTCTCATAAACTGAAAACGTAATAATCTTATGGAACTCTTGCAAAAAAAAATTAAGTCCATATAAGACATGTTTATATGCTAGAACTACACGCTTTTTTATAAGAACCAGTAAGTTTTGCTCGTTTTGTTTTTTCTGCACCCTAAAAATACCGTTTTTCTAAAATAACGCTGATTTTCCCCGAAAATTCCTTAGAAAATTCCTAATTGCCACTTTGCCATCTAAAAATACGACAAGCACCTCTCATACCAAACCAATAAAGAGATTACTTTCCATGGGGTGGGAGGGGATGGTGCTGGTAGTAGTAATCATTATTTCGCCAGGTTGATTAGTATATAGAAAGACCCGGCCCTCGATTGTGAAACAAAAATTATCAAATCAACCTGAAATCAAATACAAGCTAGATGAACATAGCAACCCGATCAACTTAAAAGAAAGTTGTATTAATTCGGCGAAGGGCTACAGGCTCGAAACTTCCGACGGCCGGCTTTGCCTTTGGTTTAAAGTAGTCAACTTTTAAGTTGGTCGCAATTGCAAAAGGAAATTATTGAACTAACGCGCCGGTAATCTGAACAGTTTTTATCAAAAACGTTTGAGCGTTTCACAAGCTGAGCATCACAGCTGTCATCACAACTATAATGATGACGTAAGGTAATAAAATAATTGTTATCATCAGTATGCCATCATCACCATAATGATAACGTTAGATGATAAACTGCCAGTATTCTCGTCGTTGCCATCACAACAAGTTACAGAAACTAGAAGGCCCGCACTCTCCAGCGCGCGCGGTAATCAACTCTCAGTCTATCACAGTGAAGAAAGAGCTGTCTAGTAAAAAATGTGCGCATAGAAAACATTCTTCATGATCATACTCGTTCCCCTTCGTTGTGTGAAATATGCAAAAAAGTGCTACATGCGTGACCTCGTTTCGACCGCTGTCAGTTTTGAAAACGACGCATGTTCTGTCGTACTAGCTCCGTCAACAGGAACATTTTTAGTTTTCATCGTATATTGGTCTGCAATAGCTTGTGATTTTAAACGCGTTTCTTATCGACAATGCCAGGGACTCAACCCTGAAAGTTACTTTATTGGTTACTGCGTTGGTGTTGAAATTGAAATCTAGCGTGAAAGTATGAATTGAAGCTAGTCAGGGAATAGATCTGTTTTGAATGCTTGTTTAATTTATACGGCCGCCTTACATCGGTTGGCAGAAGACATTTGAATAACATAAAACTCTTCAAGTCTTTGTTTTACCATGAATAGGGACGCAACAAAACCTGTAGGATTAAAGGTTAAACTCAGGTTTTAGTGCACAATAGCTAGAGATAACTTCTCGTTTTAATAAGTAGCATAAATTGATGGGAAATTAAATTTTAGATAAACATTTTCCATGAGAGACACGGCATGAAATTTACGTGAAGAAGTTATAACCTTCTGAAGGTCCAAGGATCCGATAAAACAAACCAAAAAACAGAAACATGATATTCCAAAAATGTTTTGGTTATGAGTGAAGAAAAACAGAAAAGATCTCGCGTAAAATGTTGTGCAGAAAAGTTTAATTCAGGCGCGACCGCCATGTTGTTTTTGTAGTGTCACGTGACAACTTTTTTGTCGACCAATCAAAATCCAAAGAACTGTAATCAAGGGTTTGCAACTGTCCATCCCTGCGACAAAACTGCAACATAAAAACCACATCAGCCAGCCAAGATGGCGGACTTAGAAGCAGTGCTGGCCGACGTTTCCTATCTGATGGCGATGGAGAAATCCAAATCCACGCCAGCAGCTAGAGCGAGCAAGAAGATCACTTTGCCCGACCCTTCGTGAGTAATTCCAATTTTCCAATTACGATTTTAACGCTCGCTGTAATGTACCTTAAAAGCGTTGAAGTCAACTTCTCAAGAAATTAAACCATTCTCTCTCGACTTGCAGTGTTTATCATGTTATGCAGAAGTATCTCACAGAACGTGGTGAAGTTACATTCGACAAGATATTTGACCAAAGATTAGGTGGGTATTTTACGATTTTGGCCCAGTTGTGGGCAAGTTTGAATATTACGCTTCAGACGGTTCGCTTCTTAGTTTATGGTAGGGCGACCGAGTTACCCGTGGCTTAACTCTCAAAAACCCGCTGTATTTTAAGTGCCGTGAGAGTAGTAAGTCAGTCTTAATAAAGTCTTGTCTTCATGACTCTTCGTGTTTTTGTTTCATTCTAGGGTATTTATTGTTCAAGGAGTTTTGTGAATTACAGTGCGACGAACGGGTTCCGCAACTGGCGTTCTATGAAGAGGTAAGTCTTGTTTGTTGTCGTTTCTGTTGCAAGCATCCGCGAGATTTCATTTGCTACTACTGCTTTCTACACGTAAATAATGGCGTATTCTTGGGAGTAAAACACACTGATACAGTCATCTTCAAGTCGCGAGAAAATTGAACTTAAGATTTTTTCCAAGTATTTCATGCAATTTAAGTTTTGAGTTAAAATTCCAATCGAACGACCGAATAATTTAAAATAACTTTAATATGAGAATTACTGAGGCTGACGATCTCGACCGTATTTTACCAGGCTGAATTGATGATCAATAGAAAATCATTTCGAATGGTTAAGAATTCGAAAATATTGTTCGTGGTGGCTGCAGTCTGCAACTTCCTTTTTCTGTAAGAAAGAAAACAATCCCCGGATATCTGTAAGCTGAGGTATTGAAGTTCCTGTGTTCGCGAGTTGAGCTCTTATTCTCAAAAATTGAACACACAATAAATTATGCAAACTACTCGACGCCTAACCCGTGCAGAAGTGCGCTAGAATTAACCCGTTAGTCTTAAGTGAAAAAGTGCGGCTCTCGGATAACCAAATTCCGTACTTCTGCATCAAATCCATGATCAAGAAGTATCAGTTTGATTCGTCAGCGAGTATTGTACCAAATAAAACTTGGTTTTCGCTTTGTAGACATAGATAAAATGTGAAAGCGGTTTCGCATTCGTGGCTAGAGGACAGGTGAAAATTTACGTTTTGTTCAGGTGGTTATTTATATGTTGCAGTTTCAGTTCGATTTACTCTCATTTTTTGAGATTAGTTTGAATACATCGCTGCCGGACGTTCTAATTTTGATTGTGTTATGTTGTCTTTTTTATTGTCGTTTTCAACAGATCCTGTTATTACACAATTTTCTAGCGGATCTAGTTTTTACTCAATAGCTGTCCGCCTTGCCCTAAATATTAACAACTTGGATTTGAAGTTTATTCTGTGTGCCTTTATGCTATTATCGTTTATCATTTTCGGTTCACGAATTATTTTGATTTATATAAAACCATATACGAGCTTAGGGAATGCAATATCGATCTGTTTAGGTCAATGTTGCTCATTTAAAGATTCATCAAGAATTGGCCGAGTAAAACGAGTTTTTTCCAGACTGTGATCGCATTGTTGCATCTTGCTAAACTTAGCGAATCTTTCGGAGGAAACAAGATATGCTACACACGAGATTTAGTTAAGGTGTTATTTGCTCTTATCTCACTTCTTAAAAGCTTTCTCTTTCTCGAGATTGAAGCGTTTGCAGTTAACAAGTTTATTTTGGTCAGTAATAATATTCATCGTTCAGAGAGATTTTGCATGACTTTTTAATAATTTATGAAAGCCAAATTTGCATTTTGACTTTTTTTGGTTCTTCTTTTCAAGTCTAAAACAAAGTGCGAAATTTAACATTTAACAATGAGCAGTGATAAATTAAATTGGTTGAGGCCATCAAAACACCATTCGAAGTGCTTGTATCGCGAAAATATTGTGCTCGTTTCAAATTGAATTGCATAATATTTTGTCATTCGGCTTTTTTTCGAATAAATCTTCGTTAACGTAACTTATAACGATTTTGATAGAACTTTTGCGTTTTTTTCTTGGTCATAGTTTCAGCAATATTATTTTTGTAGAATACCTCAGTAAACGCGCTCTACACTCAGATTGAATGTATCTGCATATAAGATTTTTCTCAGCAAAAATGTCTATTTATCTCTTTTACTGCCAGTGGTTAAAAGAATAAATCTTACAAATCGTAGCTAATGTACTTGCAATTTGCATCAGTTTCAAACAAATCTTTATTTTTTTGTGGTGAATAATTGTTTAGAATTGAAATTTAAGTTTTCAATATTTTCGTTGTGGTGAATAATTGTTCAGAATTGAAATTTAAGTTTTCAATATTTTCGTTGTGGTGAATAATTGTTCAGAATTGAAATTTAAGTTTTCAATAATTTTTAGTATTTATCTATGAGTTACATGCATTGCAAAACGTCCATTTTTCATATATTCAAGTTAGCTTTTAACATGCATGATTTGTAACATTTCTTAGTAATACTTAAACAGTTTTTAGATATTTTCTTCTGGTACATATGTTTTCAAAAATTCTGTTTATTTGTTTATTAGTATATAGCATCTGGCATAAATTTGGTGTGAAAGTTGATGATATGTATAACAAATTTATTATGTGCAGAGTGTGTTCTTGTGGAATATAACTATTATTGCAACTTTTTTGCAATCTTGATAAAAAGTGATTTTCTAAAACTAATATTCATTTGACTGTAAAATCTAATTAGTTCAACAGATACATGCCAAAACTTTTTAGGATTGAATTTGGAAAGCAAAATTCTTATGATAAAAATGAAAAAACTACCATAACTGCAAAGTTACAATAAGGCTCAGTTTGGAGAATATTCATAAAGGCTGTGAATCAAGCCAGTGTACAGCTTGAGTGAGCTTGATATAATATGCAAAATCCTATTTTTTTGTTGGTCTGTTGGTTTTAGAAATTTAACATTCGAAAGCTTAATATAGTATGCTCTGAAAAAAGTAATCAAACTACTAATGACTCTTAATAAAAAAGTCAAGATTTTGCATGTAAAACCATGTTTGTAATATAATTGAAATGACCACTTATCATAAAGTTCCTTTTTGCTATGCAAGTTTTCTTTTAGCAAAGTTTTTTTAAAGTCTCAATTAACTAAACATTTGGCACCTGAGCAGTTTTTATCAAAATTAATTGAGAAGTACTTTTAAATGGTAATTTTTGGTTATTTTATTTCAGACTGTACAAACTTTAAAATAAGCAAAGTAATTAAATTTAATTTAATTATGCTACTAGTAATTAATTGTGTTAGGCCAACTGAATTATTTTAATTTTATAATAGATCAGACTGCTGTTTTTGCAACAATAAATAAATTAAAGGTTGACATTTAAGTTGTTGAACAGAAGTGCTGACTATTTGGAAGATTATTCTTTAACGTGTAGTGAAAAATTGTACACCTCAATCCACTACACTTTTTTGTTTTGAATAAGTTAAAAGAAATTCACACCTTGAAAGCCCTGTCCTCATCCCCAAACCTACCCTGGCATTACCTCAATCCCAATTCCTCATCCCCAGACCCACTCATTACCTCACGTCCATCCTCTCATCCCCCAAACAACCCCTCAGATTCAATCCAACCCTGTCATATCCATATCCATCTTCATTCCTCAGCCTAAGTCCATCCCTAGATTACATCCCCTTCCCTGCATCCCCAAACCCAGCCCTCGCCTCAATCTCTCTTCCTCATCTCCAAATCCCCAAATCCACCCCTTGCCTCAATCTCATCCCTAATCCCACCCCTCACCACCACCTCCATTTCTTATTCCCAAATCTTCCACTTCTATCTCATCCCAAACCCGCCTCACTTCTATCCCTGTCCCCACTTCCATCTCATCCCCTCATCTCAAAACCCACCTCCATCCACAAACCCACCCTCACTTCCATCCCCATCTCCAAATCCACTCCCATCTTCATCCCAAAATGAAACCTTGACCCTCAGTTCATCTGCAACCAAACCCCCACCTCTATCCCCTCATTCCAAAACCCACCCCTATTTCCATCCCCTCATTTCCACATCCATTTGTTACCTCCATCTTATTCTCACCCTGTGTTAACCCCTAAACTCCATCTCACTCCCAAACCTTTAAGTTATACTTATTAATTGAGGCAAGTGAATGCTCTTCCTCACCATTGCTTACACAAAATTGGCCTGAGAATTCACTCAGCTACTCACAAAGAACTGTAGCAGTTGTCTATTAAAATTAAGTTATTTGTTATTAACTTTTATATTAAGGGTGTGAGAATGCAATTTAACAGAACAACTTTGGCTTTGGAATATGCAGAATTTTTTTCTAGTGTTTATTACCCACTCACTCAATGGAAACAAATGCTCACCTCAAATGCTCACCTCAAATCCATATGTATGTAATAAATAATTTGACATACATGCGCACTTTAATTTATATACATTACATACAAATGCTAGAATACAAATAAAAATAAATCATGAAAAAAAAAAAGAAAACTGGTGGGGCTACCACAGCAGTATTGAGCCAATTACTGTGCACTCGTAATTCATTTTATACCAAGGATTTTCAAACTGCAAGCTCTTGAGTTGTATAGCATTTTCCAGTCATTAATCATCAAAAGCCAATAGTATTATTTTAATTCCAAAAAAAGAATGATTTTAAAACAATTTGGGTTAAAAAGTGTTATTTAATTTAAACCTGCTTTTAGATAATTTATGAGCATGTTGATAGACTCAAAACAAATATTTTAGAAATAGTTTTAAGTATATCATTAATTACTGATAAATTAAGTTCATTCTTTTTAAAATGTAAGGATACTACAGTTGTTTTAAAACACTCTGTAGTGTTATGAGAAAATGAATATATATTAGCAATGTCTTTTCTTTCTAAACCAGCTGTAAAATTGAATAATATAATTTATTCATGGCCTCCAGCTAGTCAGGCATATTTCCATTATATAGCTGGCAGCCAGTTTTAAGCGATCATAAACGCAATCAATTTACTTCCCTCTATTACAGTTTGGTTTCCGTGACTGTTTCACAAGATGTCCCAGGACTTGTAACTTTGTCACAGGACAGTTAAAAGATAAATATCTCAGTCCAAATCAAAAATGTTTTATAAGTAGCCTTAAAGAAAGATAACAGTTGTTGTTATTTAAGATAGATTGGAGCAAAAATTGTTACCTAAAACCTTCCCCCCCCCTCCCCGAAACCATATCTTACCAGTTTGGTTTCCGTGACTGTTTCACAAGATGTCCCAGGACTTACTTTGTCACAGGACTGAAATTAAGAACAGACAGTTAAAAGATAAATACTACTTTTGTACTCTCCCAACTTACTTGAAAAATTAACAGCCCTGATTACTAGCCAACTATGAGTTCTATACAGAAGTTTTGTATAACCCTGTAAAGAGGGATTGTTAAGGCAATTAGTTTTGTTCACAAAGTGCAAGATTACGACAAAGAAATTAGGTGCGAAATTAGAAAATTTTCAAACCTGTCTGATTTTATTGGTTTTTTGAAACTGCCAAGAGATTAACTGGCCTTATTTGACCATTTATACGATTGTGCTTTTTTAAGATGCTAGTGGTCAAGCACAAAAACAACCGGTTTAAACTGGTTTTCTTCTGTTAATTTCGCACCCTAAATAGGTTAAGCATAGCATGCGTTCTTGTCAAATTGAAAAACTGTATGCATAATTTATCATTCTCTGTCAGTGTGGTCGAGACCAAAAGTATGTTTTCGCATGTGCATTATTCAGATATTCTTTATGTGTGTCCACCTGCAAACTACATTATGTTTTGCTATATACTGTGTTTGTTAGATGTGCTAAAATTATGCTGAATTCACTGTTGTCATGCATGTCTCTATTAGTTTGATAATCTTGAAGTGCTAACACTTTTTGCTTTTTTTTCTACTTAGATAAAGGAATATGAAAAACTCCAAACCCAAGAAGATAGATTAAAGAAAGGAAAGTTCATATTTGATCACTACATCATGTGCGAACTGCTCTCCTGCTCACACGTAAGTGTTTTAACTCACTGAAGGTTTTGTGTACAGATAATTTATGCAGAACATTTGTGTTGTTCTAGCAAAGATGTAGATATCAAAATTATGACCTTTTAATTATAATGATATCTATAAGGATAGCAAGTAGTCCCATAAAAATGAAAGCCTTGGTAGATCATAGCTTCATGTTCTCATATTCTCTCTTCAGTTTTTTGTTATGTCTCAAGTTCCCATGCATATTTTTAATTTTTTCTCCATCTTAATTGCAGTCTTGGATTTTCTCACAGAATGGTTTGAAACATTCTCTGTATTTTTGGCAGGGCTTGAAAACTCTATTTTTCTTGAAATTTGTGTGGTGCACGTGTCTTTGGTGTTTTAAGTGTTAGCGTTGTATCTTTCAATTCTTTTATTCAAAGTCGTGAGCTCGGATTTAAAAGATTGTCTCAGTATACATCTCACATTTACCATTCCTTACCCCTATATCTAATAGTTCAAGTTGTGCACATTTTTTCCTTTGATTTAAAATAATGTACAAGTCTGGATAAAAATCGTACATGTTCAAGTCTGGATAATCTTGTTTAAGCTCTACCTTTTAGCTCGTGAAATTGTGATCCTCTGATACGTATATCAGAAACTAAGGGTCACTAAGTAGAAATTTTCATTTGAAGAATGTATGAACTGTGTGATGCGATTACTTGTTTCCCTACATTCATGGTAGAAACAAACTCATGATCAAAGCCCTCTACTGGTGTTTTTCTCTGAGAAAAGGTTACATTATATTAGTTGACGTTTCAGGCTAAGTTTAAACTATAGCTACCTGTAGTCATTGTCATATTTTGCTTTATATTATGCTACAGTACAGTAATTGAACCCCCTTAATTTGAAGTAAAGTTCAATTCCCTTGGTTTTGCCCCACTTTTAATAGATAATTAAAACTCAAATAATTCTAAGTCATCACTAATTCGAAGTAATCTCTGTTCCTGTGGACCAGACTTTACCCGGCTGAGTTATTATATTTATCAAATAATTATATTCTAAAACAGTTCAAATTTAGACGTGAAAACATCTCACAGCTTGTTAACCCCTTTTTAACTGTCTAAAACAGGGCATGTATAGAAAAATTGACACAAGGAAAACCCATCGGTTAAGCATCCTTGATTCTCTTGAACTAGTCACCTTTAATTTTTTTTAATTCTTTGAAATTAGAAAAAAAAAACTGTTTCAGTTGTTGATTAAAACATTTGAAAGAAGTCCAGTAATGACAACTTCTCACTAATATGGTGAAATAGAGAAAATAAAGCCCTTCAAGGTTAAAAATGGTGTGTTTATTCTTGACCCCTATCTTTTGAACCCCCAATTCCAAGTAATTTGCATTTCCCTTGAGACTTCGAATTAAACAGGGTCCAACTGTACTAGCACTAATGTTGCATATGAATACAGTAGGCTCAAATACTTGTGATTAACTATAAAACCATAACCTGATTTGAAAAGTTCAGCTAGTTTTAATAAATGCTAAACCATGGCCACTTGATTAGAATTAAACCAACATCAAAAATAAACCACAACATATTATGATCAAACTTTTCGCGTACATCAATCTTAAGATATATTGGTATTACATCCTGTCAACAAAATGTACCAAAAATTAGCTTATATTCTCTTTTTTGATTTACAGTCCTTTTCACCAAAGGCTTTGCAACATGTACAGAGTTTAATATGTAAGAAAGAGCTTCCTTCAAATTTGTTCGAGGTAAGTTATTAATTACTAGTATAAATAATTGTATCATCTTTTAAGAGACTTTGTCTTAGAACTTAGAATTTGGGGCTTTAATTCTAAGCAGTTTCCAAAAAAATATTGAAAATCGACCAAATACTTGTCTGGTTATTAAACTTCAAAGTTATCCAAAAACCAGACCCTTTGAAAATGACTGCGTGCACAAGAAGGCATGGTACTAGTTGACTTGTTAACATATTTGGGGGAACCAACATGCAAACTTTGAGGCAAATTTTGACCAAAATGCCATCGGAATAGATGCCTTGTGTGAAACTGTAGCAATGTTATTGATAAGTCAAAAAATATTGCAATTCATGTTATTCCATTCTTTGGAGATGAAAGGCCCAATGCAAAAGCTAGCTGCAAACAGTGGGCTCCCCCAATTTTGGCATCAGTCACCATTGTTTTGGCGCTCTATCATTGTTGAAGGGCCTGGCTTTTTTAACAACTTTGAAGCTTAATAACAGGACAAATATTTAGTTGATTTTCAAAATTGCTTTTTGAAACTGCTGAGAAAGCCCAAAATTCTCAGAAGAGAAAGTTTGTTGAAGGATGATTTATACACTTTAAGTTCTTGAAAAATGTAGTTTCCTGGTTTATTGAGGCTACTGCGATGATAGACGGTAGCCAATATGTTGTCACCCTGCAGGAAAGCGAGTAATCATTCTGTAACACCACCACAGGCAGCCTAGGCAAGTCACCAATTACCACAGGAAGCCTACAACATTTTTGAACATTGTTTGGTCTGGATTCCATCAACAGTTTACCATGGCCATTAACTTTCTAACAACCCTTTAACTTTGCATAATGTTCTAAAAACATCTTGTAGTAAAAAAAAATTCAGAAGTATAATGTCACTGGTAATTTGGTAGAATGCACAAGTAAAACTCAGTGTTGAAATTATTTGAATTTACATAATTTTCTCAAATAATTAATTCTACTATAAACTTTAAGCTTATTTTCTTTCAGCCATACATGCTTGAAATTAGGGACAGCCTGAGAGGATCAATTTTTCAGAAGTTTCTGAAAAGGTAATTTTGATTTATTTCCAAGTTAACCAAGAATGTTTTTGAAAATATTATTTTATTCCAACTTATTTGACAAGAATTGTAAATCATGCTAGTCTGGAGTCCTTAATAATCATAAACTATTAATGATAAATTTATATTATTATTTTAGAAAAAAAACACTCTATACTGTCAGCTTAATTTAGGACTGTATGGGTATTAATTTTCAATATATCCACTGTTGTTGTATCAGTCTGCCAATTTATTAGGAGTATTTTCTGACAAATTAAATGACTTTATTTTCCAACTGTTAACAGAGTCTTATCCGTGTTAGTGTATGCCTGACTAATTTATAACAGACACTTTTTTGATATTTTTATTTGATTTTCCACACTGATAACAATTTAAATTATTATCTTTTTTATTTTTTCAATATTTAACCACTCTATAAGTACTATTACTCTGCTCAAAGCTATTATTAAATTTGGAAGATTCGTCCACCCTGTAACATTCCACTCTGTGCTGTTATTTAGAACTTCAATCTATAGCATATACATGACTGCTCTAATTGTGTGCTGTAAAAATAGAATAATTTTGTAATACATTATACATGCTTTACTTTCTAATCAGTCATAATTATAAACTTGGTACATATAAGATATTGTTTAAAGCAAAATCAGTAAAGGTTTCTATTTTCACAATCATTTCCACCTTGCATTGGAGCCACTAAAGGATTTGTTTTGGAAAATTAGAATTAAAGGGAAATTAAGTTAAGTGGTCTTAATTACATTTAGTGACTAAATAATCAATCTTGTCAAGTGGAAAGAAATTTTCTGTATAGTTTTTGCAATTGTGTAATTTCTCTTTTACTGTTTTTTTGTGCACAGTGAGAAATATGCAAGGTTTTGTCAGTGGAAAAATTTAGAGCTTAGTATAAATGTAAGTACATGCATGGCTTTGATTCATGCTTATGTTTTGCAAGACATGTAACATTTTACGAATTTATCATATAAGAATTAGGTATATTTTGGATAAAAACAATTTTGGGATTTGCTTTAGTACTAGTCTAGCAGACCTCTGGTTGTTCGAATTTGTAGAATTTCCTACTGCTGAGTTCAAGAACCTAGTCCCTGACATGCTTTGCAGGCAACTTACACAGGGAGTCTGTATCCTAAATTAGTTTTGAATAAGCCTTTATCTCTCTCTCTCTAGTAAGCATCCTCCCCCCCCCCACCTCTCTAATAAGCTCCCCCTCCCTCCAAACACTTGGCACATTTATCTGTCTATTAAATTGTTTCAGTTATTTGTGCAAACGAGTTTTTTAAAGACATACATTTTGAAGCAAACTTTATCTTTTCCTTATCTTTATCTTTGAGCCATTGAAATCGTATCGCTGCTCTGGCGAAGCAGTGCCGAACTCGGCCTTTTTGGTAGCTTTTTTAGAAATACATAAACTGAAATTTTGAAGGCAAGCCTTTTACCATAAGGTTATAGCAATAGCCCGAACCAGGGAACCAAAACCCGAAAAAGATGCGGTTTTGCTGATGAATGGCACGAAACGTTTGCTGTTTTTCGACTGATAAATGCTACTATTCAAACATTCCTCGCTTATTATGTATCTAAACAATGTAAGAACATGATAATTGGAATAGTTTTTTTTACCTTTAACAATGGAAACCACCCATTTTCTCGAGTACGTCGTGTTTTTCGTCTGGGCTTTCTGCAAAATTATTTCGCTGAGCTCTGACTTGACAACTGCAGCAAACCGCATCTTTTTCGGTTTGGGCTCCCTGGTTATCTTAACAGGCTCAACATTTTCATTTGTTTTAAGATTTAAATGAAAGTTTTGTATGTTGTCAATGGCTGACATGTTTTCTAAGATAAAAAACGGGCTATTTTCAAGAACTAAATATGACAGCTGATTAAGTTCAGTGTTGTGTGACACTGTCAAAAAGCAGCTAAAAGCGTGTTACATTCTCGACCAATCAACGCGCGAGAACCGCAGCTGTATACTCTTAGGTGCCAAATAAACCGGGAGTCAAATAAACGGGGTACGGGGTGAAATTTTCCTAAAAAATGTAATGAATGGATTGGGGGTCCAAAAAATGGGGTTGGGGAGGGTGAAGAACTTCTGAAAAATGAAAACCAAGTCAACAGACACCAGCAAAGATCAGTATTGAAAAACTTATTGAAAAACTCTAGATTCTTTCTGCCCATCTGCAATCCAAACAAAAACAGAGAAAGACGAACACCGAACATGACACTGATCAGTAAAATTTATATCTTGAAATTTTAACCACTTGATGATAGTACCAGAATTCTAAAAAAACTGATAAACGGGGACTTCGGGGGGGGTGTTTATTTGGCACCGTTAAGTAGTAGTACATTACTGGGTAATGCAACATTAGGAACTTGCACGACGTAGAATATATAATTATTACGTATTTGATGTTTTTCCTGGTTTGAGATCAAGTTGAGACGTTACACGTGTTGGACAGACACCTTAGGGTTTCTATTTTTAGCGACTACTAAATTTAGCGATTTTGCCTGAGAAAGAATTAGCGGCAACTTCTTTTAGCAATTTTAAGGATTTTTGTTGAATATTTGTCAGATGAAATTGAATATTCAGGAACACAACAATTTTTAGATGATGTAGAAGTCGTGGAACATAATGAAGAACAACTTTACAGTGATTTCCAATGCGATTTAAATTCTTTATTACGCGGAGGGATGGGAGATAGAGGGTAGAATCTTAGTTTTAATACAATGCGATTTAAATTCTTTATTACGCGGAGGGATGGGAGATAGAGGGTAGAATCTTAGTTTTAGTACAAACTAATTTAAGCAAGTACTCGGGATTAGCGATTTTTTCAAAATCGCCCAAACCGCTAACATTAGTAGCCGTTAAAAATAGAAACATTAAGGCATACGGTTGGGTGAAATCTTTCAAGTGATAAATGCACCGTGGAAATATAGAAGGTACTGACATATCGAGCTGTAGTTCTTTGTTAGCTCTTTACGTACTCCGAACGATCCGACGTAGAGCTACGACCCGAAACGTCATCGGTTTTCTATGTTTCCATGTATAACTTGAAATATTAAGCAAACCTCATTTTAATCAGTATGATTTTTTTTTGTATGTTTTCTAATCATTTGTCACTGAGTATTTTTTTTTTGGTTTGTAGTTAACAATGAACGATTTTAGTGTTCATCGAATCATCGGTAGGGGTGGATTTGGAGAAGTATATGGTTGCAGAAAAGCAGATACCGGTAAAATGTAAGGATTGCTTTTTAATTTTTTTTTTCACTTTACATACATTTATGTTCTAGTAAAACCTCGTTTTATTTTAGTACGTCAGGGCTTGAGGCTAACTTTTTGCCTACTAGCCCAGTGGCTGTTGACAACTTTGATTTCACTAGCAACAGCAAGTTTTCTACTAGCCAGCTTTCTTTCCACCCTAAAACGTCTGAAGTTTTCACTAGCCATTTTGGTTAGTGAAAGCCCAAAACCCACTAGCAAACTGCATCTCGACTAGTCTATGGCTAGTTGCCTACCGTTGGTCTCAAGCCCTTTATCTTTCAGATCTACGCTTTCCAAACCAGTATGGTTCCATGTTGTATATATATTACAGAGCTCTCAAGTTTATTGTTTTCCTAGGAGGGAGAGTTCACCTGGGGCAGTCTGGGAAATTTAGAGTGTTGCGTATGTCTATTAGAACCAGGTACATTTACTCGAAGCTCAGCGCAAGTAAAGGAAAGGATTTCAGGATTATGAGCTCTTCTGACGGCCAAAACAGTAGAGTCAAATTTCAGAAGAAGGTTCATGCATGAGAAATACTCGTATGAACGGAGAGCGCGAATTAACATCGAAATGCGCGAGACTTGAGAGCTCTGAATTTTTGCTATACTCTCCATTTTCAAGAATTTAATTGTTAGAGTTTCTAAACTTCTTATAGGCAGCTGTTCACGCACTTGACAACGGAAATATTTTTTTTTATGTAAAAGCTGTTGACGTATTACAGGTATGCTATGAAATGTCTGGACAAGAAGCGGATCAAGATGAAACAGGGAGAAACTCTAGCGTTAAATGAAAGGATCATGTTGTCACTGGTAAGGGATGAGCATTTGTTTTCGTTATATACAATATACTCTTTATGTATAGTCAGCTACCTTAATTAAGTCTTGCTGCAATGACGAAATGGTATGCAGAAATTAAATGAGCGAGTTGACTTTTGTAAAATGGCAAAGTTTCAGCTACTCACTTCAAATATGTAAAAAATGGCAAGCACTGGCTGGGGATAAACTGATCATTGTAGAGCGTCTTTGAGTATATCCTCATGGAAAGCTCGCTATATAGATGCACTATCTACTGTGGAACTAATGTTAAAATCTACTTTATTGTCAGGTCAACAGTCCGTTCATTGTGTGTATGACGTATGCTTTCCAAACAACGGACAAACTCTGTTTTGTCCTGGATCTGATGAATGGTGAGTGAGATACTCGATTCTTAGAGGGTAGGGGTGGGGGATCGGAGTAAGGAGTGCAACTACGGGGGAAGCCGGTTATACAGTTAATTGCTGTTTTAGAAAGTGCATTTTTGTTTGTCTCTTCCAGTGTTAATGATCGCGAGTTAACACTGATAATACAGCCGAACACCTCAAGATGGACAGCTGTTAAAACGGTCACCGAAATTTGGTCCCTGCCGTCTTCTCATGCAGCCACTTAGGCTTTCAAGTGATCCTACTTTTCCTACTATTTCCTACTTTTTTATCCTTCTTCTAGTATTCCTTCTTTTGTCTTGAAATTCCTACTATTTCCTACTTTTTATATGCCGCAATTTCAACAAATTGCGCAAGGTTGTATCATGCAGGAATAGGGAGTAATTCTTGCAGGTGTTCAGGGTTAAAGCCTGGACCACATGTCACAAGGAAGTTTCTTGATTAAGAAATGTTTATCTGGCATGTTCAGTCCAGATGGTTCACACTCATAGCAGCAGTGAAACAAGTTACAGGCAGACTAGAAGCAGTTCATCAGTACTTTCCAAAGATCTGTACCAAGGGCTGCATTCTTAGTCCTTCCTCTAAGCCCTCAGTTGTCCTACTTTTCTCCTACTTTTTCCCTCGAAATCCTTCTTTTGTCCTAATTTTAAAAGAATTTTGGTCCTACTTTTCTCCTACTTTTTCACCTGGGTGTGCTTGAAAGCCTGCTTACTGTATTTTAAGTCTCTATATGACAGACACCTCTCTAAGACGGACAGTAAAGGCCGGTCCCGAAGGTGCTCGTCTTAGAAAGGTTTGACTGTAGTGATAGCGCAGCGAGACGGATGAGTAATAGCTATGTCAAAATGAGGATGATAAACAACAATTTAATGATTTTTTTCCAGTTATTAGTCTTTTGACAGTTTCACTGTAGTTATGATGTAACCAAACGCGTCATAGCGCTGATTAAAGGCGATTCATAATCAAACTACGTAAAGCGAAAGAAAAGGGTTTTCAAAAGTCACGTATCTTGCTCCTCGTCGAAGAGTTTTGCTAGATTGGTGACATTGCTTTCCGTGGGAGGGAAAAATACTCCAGGCAAAATTCAAATTACATGAAGATTGCGTGGGCAAAGTCAAGATACATTGATTTGTGAATTGCTCGCTCCCTCATTGATATTCTCGGCAGGTTCTTTAATACTGGTCATGCAAGTTCGAAGTTTTAGTGAAGACAGGCGTAGGACACGCTAGCACGAAATCTCCCCAGACAGATCTATCATGAAACAGCTGGCCTTCAAATCTTCGTCTTGAAACAGCTCAAATAAAATAACAACAGAACATTTTGCAGGCTCGATCTTTTAAAATCTTTTGATTGACAAAGCTGCGGGCGCGGCAGGTTCGAAGTTTTAGTGAAGATAGGCGTAGGACATGCTAACACGAAAGCTCCCCAGACAGACCTATCATGAAATAGCTTGCCTGCAAATCTAGATCTGGAAACAGCTCGAATAAAACAATAACAGAACATTTTGCAGGGTCTTTTAAAATCTTTTGATTGACAAAGCTGCAGCAGGGGTTAATGTTGAATCGGTAGATAGTGAAATCTGAAAACGTGGCCCAAGCGTAGACTAATTGATTGTGCGTGCTCCAACCCACGCCTTGAATCGTAACATTTTGAACTTTTAGTGGTACGGTAATTGCGTGGGCTTGTTCACTAATTTGATTATTGCTTCAACTCCCCCGTATTTGGGATAAATGTGAATTGCTAAATACGATTTTTGTTTACATGTGAAACACTCTTTGGAAAGCAAAATACTGTTCAACTAACAACATATAATTTTTCTGCTTGCCTTTTCCTTAAAGAGGTAACAAAGCACAGGCTAATTTTTTGCAGTCTTTTGTGGTGTAAATTTAATGCCTTTTAGAAAAGTTTTGGTGCAAAATTAATTACTGTATGCCAAGGTAAAACCTGCTGAGCACCCAGTGCGGTTTGGCCCCCCGTAAGAACATGCCAGTATTTGCATTTGGATTTATTATTTAGTGTCGACGAGTTCAGCGTGTGATTGTTGACACCTGCGTTTTTGCATCGTTTATCCAAACAAACAAAAGGTTGCTGTGAGTAGGCCAAAAGTGCGCTTTGAGTTTTCCAAATTGTTTTTAACTGTGAAACATGGTGACGCGTGACAAGGTCAAAACAACTGACATGGTCAACAGCTAATGGCTATTTGTGCCGCCACTACCACCTCCCCCGACAAAATTGGGTTCCTTAAAAATACCATTGTTTTGACTACTTCCCTTGTTGTTTCACCCATTTGGTTTCTGTATAGTTTTTCGCTTTCGCAACGCTTCGTTTGACGAAAAAATACTGGCATAAGAACACGGTTTGTTTTTTGAAAGAACCTGGGCCCAGTTGTTAGGAAGACGATTTTAAAACCCTTATCCAGGATTAATTACCATGACAACCAGTAGGTTCTGTTAAGAGTTAATCCTGGTTTAAAGTCAATCGGCTTTCGAACAACTGGCCCCAGTTCATTTTTCTTAGCCTTTTTGTTCTTATAAATTTGTTAAAAAATGTCAAAAAAGCGTCTAGTCGAAAAACGTATGGTTACATTCATAATAATAAAACGCTTTATATTTGGAGCAAATGCTCTTACATTGATTTACAGTTGACTTTGCTATTGAGGGTCTTAGATAGTCCATAGCTCTCAATAAGATTCGTTAAGAGTTGCCCTCAGCTAGTAGTTGACAGACCACGACACCGGGATCACTCTACCCCGATAGGAGACCTACAGTTTAACAGCCTTTTCTGGTAAGAATTTGGAACGTACGGTGTCCACGAGCCCACAAACACTTTTTCCACAAATTTCAGTCTAGGTTTTGCGCAAATCGTCACTCCGCTCAAACTTCTTATTCTAGGCTTTTAACTTTCTTCTATTCCTCCAGTAGTTTCCAAAGTTTGTTATCTTGTAGAAGCAACTGACCCGTTAAACTCATTGTTTAAATATTTAATTGTGTTTCGGTGTGTGTCGTGATATATGAGGTGTTGTTTCAGGAGTATCTTTTCTAGGAGTGCCCTATTACCTCAATAAATCACTGGTTCCTTCCCTTCTCAATACTCGAAGTAAATATTTCTCTAGTTCTCTAAAACAACCACTTTTCCCCCTCTCCCCCAAGGGGAAATCTGGCTACGCATCTGCGTACGACTAATGCTGTTTGTAACTGGTGCTGTTGTGAACTCAAATTTTATTGTCATTTTAGGTGGTGACCTGCATTACCATTTGTCGCAGCACGGTGTCTTCAATGAAGATGAAGTAAGTGGGCTGGTCTGCTACTCGGGTTTAATCTATTGTGGGTCTTCGTCTCTGGTCTTGATCGAGCTATTAATGCTGATAATTGCTGGGTTGTATCTGACGTTGTAGTGGCAATCAGTGGTAAATTTTGATGATTTCTTTTGTTTAGGGAACAACACAGGGCTCGAAATCGGACCCCCCCCCCCCCCATCTAATTTCAAAAGTATGCAACCAATTGCCTTGAAACTTGGAATAGTTCGAACCCCGTCCACATAATGGTTTCGTATGCTTGTATGTGATTTTTTTTACCTTTTTCTTGCTTGTAGTCGTAGTCGTACTGGTTTATCTGCAGTGACGAATCTAGGCCGCGTCATTCATCCAGAGACGCATAGCTTTTTGATTTTATTTGAGTATGTATTTGAGTTTGTGTTATGACTGTATTTGTTTACCGTGTTAATGTGAGTCAGTAGTCTATAGATTGTTTTGTTAGTACTGTGTAGATTCATCTATCCAGGAATTTGATAATAAAAAAATAGTCCTGAACTTAAATACGCTGGATAAATTTCAGAGAAAGTTTTCATAAACTTTCGAACTCTGCTGAGTCCTTGATCACATGACTGGTCATGACGTCAACTCCGGAAGTCTGGGGCGGGAAATTCGAACTTCGACGTTTTGTTGTTGTCATGTCGACGATATGTAAGTTTATGGTCAATGTTTATGTGCTGCTAATTTAGCAAGAAACAACTTATCGATATATCTTTTCTTGTAGGTTCGTTTCTATGCATCAGAAATAATCTTAGGGTTGGAACACATGCACAATAGAATGATTTGTTACAGAGATTTAAAGGTAAAGAAAAAGGAGAAGTGCTTTACCTCTAAGAATTGGAGGTTTTGCATGTAATACCACAAGCGACTAAATTACACCAACATAAAGTCTTAGATATCATCAAATTTGAGTTCAGTTCTTCATTTTATTTACTTGTATAATATTTTATGCGTGCCATTAATGTATAAAAATTTCCTGTAGAGAATTATTTTTGAACAGTATAACAACACATTGTATTAAGTTAAATTATATAAAACAATACATACAACACAATACAATACAATACACTGTAGACAAAACAGTGCAATAAATTCAAGTCAAAACATTGCCGTACATAACAAAACAAAACAAAACAATAGATCATAAAGAATATATACATTTACAATACAATGCAATGCGAAAAAGTTCAATACAATACAGTGTTAAACAGTACAGTACAATACAATGCAAAAGAGTACAATATATAGGGTTCGTACGGGCCCTGAAAATTCTGGAAAACCCTGGAAATTTTTTAAAGCCCTTGAAGCCCCTGGAAACCCCTTGAAAAGCCCTGGGAATTTTTTTTGTAAGCCCTGGAAAATTTCAAAGAATTTCATTGGAAAAACAAAATTAGCAAAATGATCCATTGTTTTTTTCGTTTCAAGTAAAAATCATGGTTTTAGAGTTAATTATGCATGTCGTTATTACATTAAGTTCACTGAACACGAAATTTCACGTCATTAACTACTAAACCGTTGTTAAAACAGGTGATTATGAGCGTTTTTACTTTCATTCTGGGCTTAAAGAGCCAAAGACAAGCCCTGGAAAACGAAAAAATAGCCCTGGAAAACCCTGGATTTTTGAAGTTCTGAAGGTGTACGAACCCTGAATACAATACAACATGTTTTTTCCTTCCCACTGTTTTCATTTTTATCACGTAAACACTGTTGGTGATATCGTTATTTGCATTTCCTATTGTAATTTTGACCAGTTCTTTCCGATTTGTCTCCTAACAGCCTGCTAATATCTTACTCGATGAACATGGCCACGTTCGAATTTCGGATCTCGGTCTCGCGTGCGACTTCTCGAAGAAAAAACCACACGCTAGTGTGTAAGTGCGTTTGTTTATTGGACTCACGATCTCATTGGTCAGCTAACCCTGTCCCCTACCACACTCGCCAGGAGTTTCTATGTTATATCCACCAACCAACTGCACAATCCTCTTTCTCGTAGTTTATTAGAAACAAAGTGGAGACTTATATAAACATAAGGAAAAAAAGAAGTATTGTAAACGCCTTAAGGAACCCCCTCTGTCTCTTCACCCTTTCTCCTTTTCTTCTCCTCTCTCCCACTCTCATTCTCTTCCTCCTTTCTCCCTCCTCGTTTCCTCTCCTACCACTCTTCTTTTCCAACATTCTCTTTCACGTTCCCTCTCTCCTTTTCCTCCCTCGCTCCTTATCTTGCCTCACTCCCCCTCTGCCTTTCTTACTTCACTCCCCTCCTTCTATCGTATTTCACCCCCTCTCCCTATTTTACTACACTGCCCTCTCCCCCTCTTCTTCCTCACTCCCCCCTCTCCCTATCTTACCTCACTCCCCCTCTTCCTATTTTACCTCACACCCCCTCCAATTTTCTACCTCACAGCCCCCATCCTTACCAAACTTCATTCCTCCTCTCTCCTTCCTGACTCCCCCCTCTCCCTATCTTACCTCACTCCCCCTCTCCCTATTTTACTACACTCCCCCTTCCCCCTTTTCTTCCTCACTTCCCCCTCTCCCTATTTTACCTCACAACCCCCATCCTTACCAAACTTCATTTTTCCCTCTCTTTTCCCACACTCCCCCTCTTCGTATCCTACCTCACTTCCCCTCCCCCACTTCCTATCTTACCTCGTCCCCCCCCCTTCCTCTTCATATCTTAGCAGTTAAAGACGCTTTAAGTTTCTCTTATCATTAAGTTAGTGTTCAGGGTTTTTGTCAGTCCAAGGTAGTCTTTCATAACCAACTAGTATTTGGTTCTATTCGAATACCGTAGGTTTTGTTACCAAAGAAATACAGACTATTTCATCGTTTTTAAAGCTGTTTGACAGACGACCCAGTTAGAAAGCTTGTCAAAATAGCAATGGCTTCTTGCTGCTGTTGTGTCAGCGAAGTCACGCACACAGCTTCTCACTTCAAAGTTTTCTTCCCTTAACAGTGGAACGCATGGCTACATGGCACCCGAAGTGTTAAAGAAAGGCGAGGCGTACGACTCAAGCGCTGATTGGTTCTCCCTTGGCTGTATGCTGTTCAAACTTCTTGTAGGGTAAGAACAGACATCGATAGCCGATAAAAACCAGCATCACATGTTTTCATGCTCCATAAAGTCCACAAAGACGGCGGTACTCGTTATTTAATTCCCCTCTTCCTCTTCGAACCGGTTTTTTCGCAATTACGGCCGCCGACATTTATTCTCAATATCGAAAATATTCCGCGCTACACGAGTGTTTCATTTTGACATATTTTGTTGCCACAGTGTGACGTTTGCATGACACTTCTAAGGTATTTTGATCCCAGTTTGACAGGTGGGCGTAAATGGAGATTTGGATTGGGGGGGGGGGGGGTCCGTGCAGGCTCTCCTTTCCCTCCCCTTCCCCCCATTCCCCTCGTTCTCGCGTTCTCCATACAGGAGAGCCTGTTCGCAGGCTATATCGTTAACTGATGTTTCGGCGTTCACGGGTTGTTGGTACTGCCCACTTTAGAAAGAAGGTGGGGACCCGGAGGAGTTTGGGAGCGCTTGAGATCTTTCATTTGGTTAATCATTCATTTTATGTGGACACATAACCAAAGTTTTCGAAAGGTTTTAAAGTAGGCGGATGACGAAAAAAAGAAGTCAAGAACGGATTTTCAACAGCAAGTAAACGATATAAATGCAATTAGAGGACTACTTTTTATTTAATGAAGCCTTAAGCTTGGTTTTCAGAGGTTTTGCCAACTCGTCGAACACGCTTCACTTAAGGGACAGCTTGTCTTAAATGTCTATACGTTATAGACTCTAATCGATGACTGTTGTCAAAAATTACTTGTCATGGACTGGACTACATGTAGCTACAGCAATAAAACAAGCCAGAAGTTTTGGATCGAATCTTTCGATCCAGTTGTATAACACAAAAAGATACAGCAAGGAATGATAACAGTAGTGCCTCAATCAAGGGCAAAAAAGAATTATATTTCTATTTAAGCTTTCCTTTTAGCCGCCTTGTAGCGCTAACTGCAGTCGATGCGAAGTTTTCTACACTGAATTAGAATCGCACAAGACTGACAATTTTAAATTTGTACAGACAAACTGTATACGTTGCTGAAAAAGAAACACAATCAGTTACTGTTCATCAGCAGGATACCCAAACTGTGTGCAGTTCCACAATTGGTTTAGGCGCCATTAAATCCTGCACCAATTGTAGAACAATTTAGGAGGAGCTACCCACTAAGTTAGCACAGTAGTAACTCGGTTCCAGGTTCCGCTGATATCAGCTGTAGCTACAAAAAATATGTCCGTCGCCTATTTTGCGTACCAATCTTCTCCTAAGCCCTAACTCGTTTCTAAAGTTGACATTGTGTGAGTTGGATTCTACTGGACTGTGTCGAGCCTTCCGTTCGCTTTCTTCAACCTCATGCTGTTGTCATTTTCTGTCACAGGCATAGTCCTTTCAGGCAACACAAAACAAAAGACAAACACGAAATCGATAGACTAACGTTAACTCTGGTAAGTTAATTTGTGTGTACGAAAAAAGCTTCTGTCAATTGCTATCTAACAGCTACTACCAAAGCCGACATTTTTGTGGATTATTCTTTGCTCAAGAAATTGTCTTCTCAGTTTAAGCTTTGGTGGTCTTGTTTGTTGTGTTTATAGAAACATTGTAAAGGAATCCTTCACTGTATAGCAATCTCGGTCATAGATTAAACTTAAATCAGGTCTGTGTCAATATCAGGAGCTTAAACTTGTTAACCCTAACAAAAGTCTAACGCCAAACATTGCCTTAATCAGTAAGGTTTCTTCGGCGTCTTCTCGATGCCATTATCAGAGTAAAACATTTTAACAGTGATGCGGTTTAAGTAACGATCCGAGTAAGAACTAGGGAGGTCAAAGGCAATGGAATTTAAAAAGGTGCTAACTGTGATAACGTTAAACTGTTGATCTGATTGGCTAAACTTTAAAAATTGACCGTATCTTCATAAGCAAGCTTATGTATTTGTTTCTTGCTCACTCATTCAATCCTTCTTGGCGAAATGCCGTAGAACAATGGGAGGGTCCCTAGGTCTTAGGCGGACCAATACTTAAAAGTATAAGTGTTAACAATAGAATAATAGTTCAAATAACTAAATGAAAAATAGAAAAAACTCGCTGGGTGAAAATTAGTAAAAGATAAATTGACTTAAAACACGCTAGCTTAAACAAAACTAAATCAAAACAACACAAAAAACACTTGTACTTTTAAACCGCATCACCATTAAAATTCTTTATCCTGACAAAGACATCGAGAAGATGCATGCCGAAACGTCAAACTGAATCTCGTTCTGCCAAACAACGTAGTTTGATAATTCCTAAAGTTTGAATTTCCCCGCGCCGTCATTTTGAAATAGGACGTGTTCTGGTTGTAGTGCCAGTGAATACGTTAGCATGGAAAAGGAAAGGAGGTCTGGCACTACAACCAAAACACGTCACCTTTAATAAAGGCGGGAAATTCAAACCATTGAAATAATCAAACTGAATAGTTTTGCGTTAGATTTATGGCAGGGTTATCAAATTTTAACTGCTGACGTGGACACACACTTAGCTAAGGTTTTGTTTGAGACTATTAAAGTCCCTATCAAGCTTAATTTTTTACTTTTTAGATTAAAACTATTGTCATCTATGAACTCAAAATTCGAATAATCAAAAAAAATTTCCACGTCTAAGTATGCTTTTTAATCGAAAGTTACAAAGATTGGAATGTAAATTGGTAACCTGTGACGTAGCTGCAGTGAGTTATGTGGCTTTTGTTTAAAAATATTCATTTCTGTTAAAAAAATGTCATAAAATCTATATTTCAAACATTTCAAGGGAAAAATTCATTTTTTAAAGTTATAACAATGTGACTATTGCAGCCAGAAAAAAGATTATCTCTGCTTTATGCTTCGTGCTACGTCATATGCCTTCTGCTACGTCATCATTTTACGCTTCAAGTCTAAAAAATGTGACAGGAACAGCGACAAAGTTTTATTTTCAAAAATTACTTCTATTAAAGGGTTCTAGTTTTCATCTGGAACTTAAAAAGATATGCTTGATAGGGACTTTAAGTTTGTATTCATTGCTAATACAAGTTTAGTTAGTGAGCCATTTTCATTAGACATTCGATTCCAGATAGATATACTTTTCTCTACTTGATATTCCTATACCGTAGGATGTTGAGTATCCAGATAATTTCTCCGAAGCTATGAAGGGTCTCCTTGCCGGTTTGCTGCAGAGAGAAGTGCCTAAGCGACTCGGCTGTGGGGGAAGAGGGTGAGTAACGATCTGCGCATGCGTTGTCACAGCTTCCGGGTATTCAATCCCGAATCAATTTATAATTATTTATACTTCGTACCAAATTAAAGCAAAATCTTATTTACGATAAAATTTGATTTATTTGGTAAAGAAAATACTTGTGCAAATTCACGTTTTAACTAAAAAGATATGTTTTAGTTTGGAGACTTTCTTTTAAAAATCACTTATTGTGTTGTACGAGATGGGAGGAGAGGGGAGGGGAGGGTTTTTTTTCTTCTGTTTGTCTACCTTTTTTAGAAAAGATTTATTTTTCTTGAGATTGAAAGAACAACTGGAAGTTATCTAGTTTTTACTCGGACCCTTACTTTGTATGAAACACTAAATTCTCCCAACGGTTATCAAGAGATAACAGGATAATGTAGGGAGAATTGAGAAATTAATTTACCATTCTTTAGGGCAACTGAAGTAAGAACTCACGATTTCTTCGAGGACGTAGATTGGAAGCTTGTTGAATTACTCAAGGTGCGTTTAGTAATTAAAGCTATCAAATAAATTTGTTTTTGAGTGATCTAAAATTAGCACGGTGTTACCTTGTAAAATCGAATTGACCGCCTATAAACTAGAAAAATTTGTGAAGTTTCCATAATCGGTTTGTTTCAAAATAATTTTTCGTTATTTCAGCTCACGCTAGATTCATGGTTGGCACAAGTAAAAAGTAGTTTGGGGGGGGGGGGGAAGAGGAGACAGTGCGGAAATTGTAACAGTTAGTTATAAAAGCTAAGATTCCGTTTCAAAAGTTGCTGTTGTTAGCCAAGAGTTATTGGGATGGGGGGTGGCTGCCCAGGTCAAATTATTGGAGGGTCCAGTGCCCCCCACAAAACGTTTTGTAGTACCCAACCCCCCCACCCTTAGTTCCGCAGATGGGATGGGCCACGTAGGCTCAAGAACGGATTTAAATTTTCCTTTAATATCTTTAGACGAACCTACATTTTGAACTAATTTAGTTCTGCGTGTATTTAACAAGTGTTTTTGTACAAAACGTTTTGTAGTACCCCCCACCCTTAGTTCCGCCAAGGGGAGAAGTGAACGCCGCTGACGCGTTTGACATCGGCTCCTTTGACGAAGACGACGTCAAGGGAATTAAGGTAGGCAAATTGAATTTCTTTTTTTAGAAACATGGTTTCTGTTATTGTTGTTGTCTGTGGGAAATTTGCATAGTAGTAGAATTTCTCAAATTTGGCTTCATATCGTTTCACATATTGATATGTTTTGGTGATTTTTGTTATGAAAATTATGTAGTGTTTGGCAAAGAAAAGTTTTAATCACTAAATAAGCTCCCGATGTTGGGCCATTTTAAACCTCGACTTTAAAATTCTCGAATAAGTGATCGGTAAGCTGATAAAGCTAGAAATATTCTGAATCGGCATGAAAATGCTTAGGACTGGGGTATGAAATTGATCATTATTATCCTTTTTCTTCTGAAAGTTCATCTGGGTTGTTTTTCCAAACTTTAAAAGTTTCCTGACTTGTACTGCTCCAAAGAGAAAATAATTGCGCCCAAGCTATCGGTATGGGCAATTGATGACATTAGGGATATGAGAAATCGATAGATAGCTCTCACTTTTTGAGTAGTGGCCAGAGGTCGGTTGTTCGAAAGCCGATTAACTTTAAACCAGGATTAATTTTAGCTAAACCTATTGGTTGTCATGGTAATTAACCCTGGATTAGGGCTAATCTGCTTTTGAACAACTGGGCCTAGGAACAGTTAGATTTGAGATGCTTAAAACTTTTATGCATCAACCTTTTTTAGTTGACAGATCAAGATCAGGAAATCTACAAAGACTTCAATCTAACAATCTCAGAAAGGTGGCAACAAGAGATAGCCGGTAGGATTGAAAACTTAAAAATAAAAAAGCTTAAAATATATTTGTAGGCCGTAAAGAAAATCATAGTTATGGAAAATTAGGGCAGAGATCTTCTCCGAAGACGTTATTTTTTTACATTTTTAAAGAGTTGTAGGCAACCAAAATCAAACATTTCAAATAGCTAAGTAATTATTTTGTTATTGTAAGGTATTTTCTCTTTGCATTTGTTTAACATGTATAAATCTTGTAGTAGATTTCCAAAAGTTCTATGTGGTGAGATTGCAGTTGCTAAGAACTTAAGCAGTGAAATTTCAACCAATAAAAACGAGGTGTCCACGACTGCTAACACAGATTTAACGCGTCCAATACGGGCTTTACTTCCTTCTGACCTCTTGAGGCCAGAAGGAATGAAGCCATTTTACTCGCTCTCTCTATAGTATTAGCACACATTTACAATACTGTTGATTTACTCGTATAATTTCTTTCACTGTTTCAGAAACTGTGTTTGACGTGGTAAACCAAGAACACGATAAGCTGGAGGCCAAACGAAAAGCAAAGCATCAAAACTCTCTAACAGGTCATTGTATTTCGATTCGTAAACTCGCGTAAAAACTAGCCTGCAACTTCGGGTAATTTGATTCTCTTTTGATGTCATTTTTCCACGTCTTTTTTACCTTCTTGCTCTGTCTCGAGGATCTTAACACGTGTTTCGATTCTTGAGAGCCCTGGTTAGCCTCAAAAGCTGAAACATTTGTTAACACCCTTAAAGGGGAACTGAACCCTACAATCAACTTTTGTCAAATAAAATCTTTAACTGAGTGTAAAAACGATATTGAAAAAAATTCCTCGTATCGTGCTGACTTTCCGAGAAATTCGAAAGAAATAGGGGTTAAGCGGGAGCGAGTGAGGCTATGACGTCAGATATGTGTAAGAATTAGCTAGGACTGAAAAAAATCTTCAATGAAGTAAGATATTGCACGCAACGTAAGTTGTAACTTTCACTCTTGACTGTGTAAGCGAGCTTATAACAACAAAAACAGTTCAAGCGCTCGCTCGCACGTGTTACCTTTGTTTACCGCTGACACAAGTTGATAGTAGGCGCCCACGCTCAATGGCCCCAAACGACGCGAAACACGCACATAAAAACTAGTATTTCTCGGGAAATCAGCGCGTCACAAGAAAAAAAAATTAGGTATGTTCTCAACAGCTAGAAGGGCTGAGCAAGAAGATCAAAAATACGTAAAAAAGACAACTCAAGAGAAATCAAGTTAACCGAATCTACGTCAGCTAGATTGTTGAAACTTTCCAAAGTCTGCAACTTAACCATTGTAGAAAAAAGTAAAAGTAGTAGTATAGTAGGGGTGTTTGGACTTAAAAAAGAGGGCTTGAACACTTCATTAACAAAAATAGTGGGCATATATCATTAACATAGAAAGGGATGGAAAGATGTGGAAAAAGGGGCTTATTCATATGAAAAAGTGTGGGCCTCATAGATCATAAAAATGTTTAAAAATTAATTTTTGTAGTTAGTATTTGATGTAAATTCGCCAAACCGTCCTAAAAACCAAAGCTGTACTCGTCCCTTGCCAGGAGGGACGGTTTGCTGATTTTGCTCAATATTTTTCTTACTCAAATATGTTTTTCAGCTTCCTCACTAACATTTTGGGTGTACCCGGGCCTTAACTGTAAAGTTTAAGCCCACCGCACACTTGTGCGATAGCATGCAATTTTCTTCGCATGCAATCGAAATTGTTGTCGCACATTCACCGCACACGTTTGCGAGAAGATGCAATAACCTCCGACAAAGTGCAATCACTTTTAAGGAAATCAAACATGTTTGATCCATGCGATCAATATTGCATGTAATAGAAATTGCATCGCAGGCCCCCGCACACAGAAGCGATGTGCTGCAATTTTGATTGCATGCGACGAATTTACATGCTATCGCACAAGTGTGCGGTGGGCTTTACGGAGGTACTTACAAGGATAATGGTGTGACTCTTATATAAAATTATAAAGCTCTGAAATTAAGTGTAAGATGACGAAAATAAGATAATAGCAAAGTTATCTTAAAGTGGTTATGACATGAAATATTTTGCTACCTCAGCGAATTAAAGAGGAATAGTCTTGGTTAAAACCTTTTATGGTTCTCGAAATATTAGCATTTAATGTTTTCAACTGATAACGATAACCTGTGGATGAGTTTAAGCCAAACGTTTTGATATATCTCGAGGTATTCTTCAGAATAAAATATCAAAATGGTACTTCAAAGTTTAAAGGTAATTTAAAAACAAACATTTTCGACTTATAAAGTAATCTTCAGGTAAATGAATTGCGTTCTCTTTACCGCAGTTCATTTACTTGTAGATGACTTATAGGTCGAAAACGTTTGTTTCTAAATTACCTTTTAACTTTGAAATACCTTTTTGATATTTTAACCTTGCTAATGGCGTTTTTTGTGCATTCTTCAGAATAGTTACTAATTTTCATCAAAAGGTTAAGTATTTGCAGAAGATTTTAAAAAGTTGAAAATTTGCCTATCCATGCACGTCATCATTTGAAAAAAATGTTAAAGTGCATATGAAGTGAAAAATTGTATTACTTCAACGGATAGACCTTGCTAAATGAGGAATAGCGGTGAAAATTTTTTGCTAAAATCAATCCCGGTTCTTTAAATATTAACCTTTAAAATTTTCATCTGATGACGCCTTGAGTGGTTCCGACAAATTTGCATTTTTTTCAAAATCTGCTGCCGATCCGTAACACTTGGGTGTATTTTAGCTAAAGTTGGATTATTGATGTATCCGAGACAGATGGGTCATCAGTCCAAGTCTGGCTCAAACCCACTTATATTTTACGGATTGGCAGAAAATTTTAGAAAAATGCAAATTTGTCTGAACCACTCGTGACGTCATTAGATGAAAATTTTTCACGTTAATATCTCCAGAACCAGGATTGATTTTAGCAAAAAAATTTCACCGCTGTTCCTCATTTAGCAAGGTCTATCCATTGAAGTAATACAGTTTTTCACTTCATATGCACTTTAATATCTCGAGAACCATAATAGATTTTGACAAACATTTTTCACCGCTGTTCCTCATTTAGAAAAGTCTATTCACTGACATAACAAGGTATTTCGTGCCATAGGATCTTTCAACTAATAACTTAAGAAGTGTGAGTTCGGTTTGGGAGAGTTTACGCTCATAATGGGTATATGTTTTATATACCGGCAGAAGTAGCTGAGGATGGAGACCGGTTACTTGAGGGCTACCTTTACAAACTAGGTGGCCCATTCACGACCAATTGGCAGAGGAGATACTTTCATCTATTTCCAAACAGATTGGAATGGCGAGCCGAAAGTCTGGTAAGAAAATGAATATCGGTGACAATAAAGTAAAAATTTCAAGTGTTTAAGATTTTATGCAGAGAAAAGTAAACATTTCTAGCAGCATTTTCTAGTTGTCATCAAAGAATTCGACAGGTTCGAACGACGATTTGCCAGGTTGCAATCTGTTTGTCTTCATCACACTGCATTGTACACTGTGTAAAAATATTTTTTTTGTATTTCTCGCCTGTCGGGTTTTTCACGTGGCGAAAACACATGTGAGAACCTCCAAGCGTTTCACAAATCTCTCCGCGATAAAAAGGCCAATCAGAGAAGTCGTTACCCGAGCAGCGTAAGCGGCAACAGTAGCATTGACAAGTCTGAAGCGAGAAAGCCGACCATACCGAAGAACTTTGACAAGCATCTTGCAAAGACCATTCAGTCACAGAGCATTTAACAGGCTTTCAAGTGATCCTACTTTTCCTACTATTTCCTACTTTTTTGACCCTTCTCCTAGTATTCCTACTTTTGTCTTGAAGTTCCTACTATTTCCTACTTTTTCCTACTTTTTATATGCCACAATTTCAACAAATTGTGCAAGGTTCTATCATGCAGGAATACGGAGTAAGCCTTGCAGTTGTTCAGGGTTAAAGCCTGGACCACATGTTGTAAGGAAGATTTCTTGACGAACAAATGTTCATCTGGCATGTCCAGTCCAGATGGCTCACAATCGTACCAGCAGTGAAACGAGTCACAGGTAGACTAGAAGCAGTTCATCAGTACTTCTTCAAAGATTAGTACCAAAGGCTGCATTCTTAGTCCTTCTTCTAAGCCCTCAGTTGTCCAACTTTTCTCCTACTTTACCCCTCGAAATCCTTCTTTTACCCCACTTTTAAAAGAATTTTGGTCCTACTTTTCTCCTACTTTTTCACCTGGGTGTGCTTGAAAGCCTGATTTAAACTCTCACATCATTGCGCAAGATACTGACGAGCGGTTCAATGTAATGAAATAATTTAACGCAGACTAGAGTAGATTAGCAGTCGTGCCTGTTACCTTTAACTACACTGATCATGAGGTAAACTGCCAAGTATCTCTTGTATTCTGCATTCATACCCCTGATTGCAAATGTTTTCAAATGTATTGACATCAAAGGTTCGAGCACCCTTGTTTCTGTTTGAGCGACGGAACTTTACTTTTGGTTTCTTTAGTTTCTGAAAACTTGTTTCTTTTCAGAGTGATTCCTTGGGTGCTGATAGCATTGCTTAAACTGTGAAGAAACGTGCACTGTGTTGATACACTGTTTGCTTCTCTTTCTAGACGTATAAGTTTTTGGTTACGAGGTTTCGTCCGAAACCCTTGGACTTTATTAGGTTGAATGCGACAAGTCATGCGACACGCGTGATTTACTACAAGACAGACGACGCTGTATGTTGCGAAGTCCATGTTCCACGCATGCACAAGCTCTTGCGATAAGTCACACGAGTTACATGTCTTGTCACATTATACTTCTAGAAAGAGATTCAAACGGCTAACCGCCGCCTGGTTATCCCAGTTGGTAAGGCGCCAGTCTGTCGTGCGGGAGGCGCGGGTTCGATTCCCCGTGCGGAACCTTCGCTCAGGGTCTTAAAATAACTGAGGAGAAGTTGCAGCCTTTGCTCTAACTGCAGGCCTCGAAGGGGGCCTTTAGTTCTACAGCCTGTTCTCCCGTGACTTCTTGAGTAAAAAAAGTGATAAAACCAAAATAGTTTTTCATATAATGTTCAGTCTCAACGAGTTTACCAATAAAAGTGTTAAAGCTGAAAGTGGAAAACTTACCATTTTTATCAACTATCATTGAGGCTTGTTTTTGTGTTACCCGGCAATATGCACTTACTTAACTTAGAACATTTAATACAAGGGTTCAAACGGTCAGGAAAAGTCAAGCAGTTTGACAACATATTTTCCAGACCTAGAAAAGTCAAGGAATTGGGGGAAATGGTCATGGTCATGGAAAAGTCATGGAATGTTTTGTTTTGAATGGGAAAACAAATGATCGATCTTATAACTTTAAACTTGAATATATTTACTTGAATTCTTTACCTTGAAGAATCCTCCAAGTTTGTTGGTGATGGAAAACATTACTGGAGTCGAAGAAACAACCATAAAGAATTTTAAATGCATCAAAATCTGCACAAACCTTAAGGATAACAGAGATCATATTCTACGAGCGGAGGTAGGAGACCATAATCCATTGCACCCTTGAGGTTTTTTGGATCTGTCAGTTTCTTACTGTCAATGTTCGGGTCAAGTTCCATGTACCAAATGACAATGAGCCCCAAGTTGTGTCACAAAAAACGAGATAATCGACTGTAACCATAAAACAAACACGTGGCACGTCACTTGGGACTTGGAACATCACCCCAATGTTCCTGTTACTATCAGTGTTGCTATTCCTATCAATGTTGCTATTTCTATCAGTGTTGCTAATACTAACAGTGTTGCTATTAAGATCAGTGTTGCTATTGCAATCAGTGTTGCTATTTCTATCAGCGTTGCTAATACTAACAGTGTTGTTATTAAGATCAGTGTTGCTATTACAATCAGTGTTGCTATTTCTATCAGTGTTGC
>JAOBAT010067860.1:0-22819 GCA_026413305.1 Hydrozoanthus tunicans | reverse complement strand
GCCCATCCAAAACTCGTTATGAAGCTATATAAGCCCAGAGCTTTAAAGTTGGACTTTTTATATTACGTTACATAAACAAAATCAAAAGTAGAATTTCAAATGAAAAAACTACCCTTACTCAACTTCACTGAAACACAATATGTTACTCATATACATAGACAAAGTCAATAAAGAAATAATTATGTCATAAGAGATGGTAAACAAATTATTTTACTCGCGGGCAGCGTAGTACAAAGACTTTTCTTTACAGTTGAACACCTTTATTTTTTTCTTGAACTCATTCAATTCGATCAAGCGCGCGTTGCACGGCGGGACGGTTAGTCTCGATCTGTTGGAACTAGTAACCATAGTAACAGACATAACTGTTCGCCATATTGGTTTGTTGCAGTAAAGTAGTTGTCTATAGGAAGTTTTGAGAACGATTATTTAACCTACAAAATGCCTCCAAAAAAGAAAGGAAAAAAGAGTGGAAAGAAAAAGAAAAGCGGGAAAAAGAGTGCCAAGAAATCTGCGGGAGGAACACCATCAGCCGAGATATTCAACGAACTTTCGAAAGAGTACTTTCTCATTCAGATTCGAGATCTTGAAGAAAGACTTGCAAGATACCAAAAGAAATGCGATCAATTAGAGTTAGGAAATCAAGATTACAAATCTCAGTATGAGCAGCAAACTACTGATAAGAAAGAGATCGTTTTGTTCTTAAAAAAACAACTCGAACAGCGCGCGGATGAAAATGCGGACTTGCACGATCGTCTGATCGGCCTTCAGCAGGCCAAAGATGCTGAAAAAGATCAATATGAAGTTCAACTTGCAACGCTACGTACAGAAATGCAGGAAACAAAGGACCAGTTGACATCAGAAAACATGGTTCTTGGTGGCAAACTAGCGTCTTTAGAAGAATTCAGAGTTCAAAAGGAAGATTTGATGGCGAAGTTCGCCAAAATGGAGGAAGAACTGGAAAAACAACAAAAAGAACACAAAGAAGTGATTTATAATCTAGAGAGAAAAGCCGTTGTCGATAAAGACCGGTATGTTTTTAAACAATATTTTTTTTCGAAAACGTGGATAAATCAGGCCGAACGAGGACATTAAGTTTCAAACGAATATCTCTGAAATAAAATACAATTTATTCTGGTGAAGCTACAGTGCAAACCAGCTGTGGGTTTGGTTATACCTAAAGCTATAATTATTAAGTTCAAACAACTGACTAAGCTCACAAATTTTTCCTTTGACCAACTGGTATCATGCTAAACACTTTCATTATAAATGCCTTATAGTTGATACCACTGTATTTAATAAATGTTATATTTTTATGTGTATAGTAATTGACTGCAATTGTGTCTACTTGACTCTGCATGGTAATAGTAGTTTAAATTCCCTTTTTTTCTTGGTTTCAATAAACTGCACAGATTGAAAAAGGAAATGGTCCTGCGGCTGAACCAGGTTGCAGCTGAATTTCGTAAAGTTTCAAATAAACAGATGGCAGAGACGACAAAGAGAACCATAAGAGAAAATGTGTCAATCAATGCACAACTGGCCAAAATGTCCGACAAAACAATGGAACTGATTCAGGAGAATGATGAGCTAAGATCAAAGGAGAAGAAGATGAAATTGCAGATTGATATGCTTGAGCACAATGAAAAAGAACTAGCCAAGAAAAACAGTAGTAACCAAAAGGTATGTGATATTGTGTGGCTATGTGCAAATATTACAAAAATGTTACGATTATTGGACCACACCCTTTCTCTTATAATCTCTTATATTTTCTGAAGTTTAGGGGGTGTGCCCTCCCCCAACCAGCCTGGCTCCCTCCTATGGCCCAGTACATCCCTATGATGGACAGACCCTATGAAATGATCAAAAACATACTATTAGTGGGTTGTCAAACTGTCTTAGCTTCCGTATGCAAAATTTTTTCCCATTCCAATCCTTTGTGGGGGCAAACTAGCATTGCTAAGCCACACATTTTGTCTCATTTATTCAATAAACTTGTTTTGTCCCACAAAGTGCTGGAATAAGTGAGAATTTGCATTAGAAACATTTTCTATTGACCCTTGTCTAGTCTAAGGGGCTAACCAATATATGACTTTGCTTTGTGAGGGCCTGTAGGAAGGAATACTATAATGTTTGATCATGACTTTTCCATTACCCAAATATGGAAGAAGTACTTCTAAGAGCCTAACTGTGGGATAGTGATTGGTCCCTTAGTAAATAAAACTCTCTGCAATTTACAGCTAGTTCTTCAAACCTCATAATCTTTTTTGTCCTGTCTTGTGGGGTAAGTTTTTTTGTTCTTTAGAACTCTGTTTTGCGAAGTCAGCTTCTCTCAGAATGGCTCACATTCTGTGCATTTCTGGCAAATCTCAAGTTCTTTATTTTGCTTGATATTTGTTTAAACATTATGGTACCTGTCTCTGAATTTTTTACTCTTTGTCTCTGGGTTTTTGTTTTGTACGTAACATCTTTGTTTCAGATTATTCATTGATTTCAATTTTGATTCTCAGCATCTCAGACAGTCTTAGATTTACCAATTGCTGGCCCTATGTGTTTTGCCTTTTCCGTAACATGGATGTTTGTACTGATATTATTGCACATTCAATATATGATTACAACATAATAAAATTAGCTTATTTTCTTGTAGCTGGCTACCTGTGTCATATGTAAAACCAATTGTTCTAACTGTATTTTTGACCATTAAGAGATATTAACTGTCAGTTATGTGTCTTTGAGTGAGTGGCTTACCATTTTTACCTACATGTTTTATCTAGGCACCTCAAATTTGAGTCTTTACTTTTCAAAACCCTCAAAGCTTTTTACAGATGTGGGTAATAATAGAATTAAGGTTTATAAAGACTCAGTAATAAATTCTAAGCACATTCATTTTAGAACATTTTCCACTAGTTTGACTTTGTTACTAATATAACTTAATTGCAATGACAGATAATCCGCATGCTTGCTGACAAAGCTAAACAGCAGGAAGAGCTTCTAAGTGACTATGAGGAGCAGAGTATGCAAGCTGGAGATTTTAACAGTAGAATGGAGCTGCTAACCCATCAGGTTGATGGTATGAAGAGTGAATTACAGGTTGGTATCACATACAGGGCAAGGAAGGGAGGGGTAAGCAGTGGAATCTAAGGAATAGTTAATGGATGAAGGGTGTTATGTAGGTTCATCAAAATATTGGATAAAAAAATCAGGACCACAGCAAAGCTTTTATGTAATTACCCAGGACACACCTTATACTCCTTTTCTGTCAGTATGGACCAGTGACGGTGAATTGGGGCTAGCGTGGCAGCTGATAATTAGGGAGCCAGAGAAGGCAGAACATGTTTTATGTCCAGGCTGATTGAGTGTCTCATTAAAGTGGAGGAGGCCAAATGCTAACAAAAAGCGAAAGCTTGCTACTAGATTTTAGAATTTGTAGCCAACTGGCTGTCACAATATTCTGCGGAACTTCTGCACTTGATTAACTAAGAGTTATTGTTTCTAGATAATAGAACAATAAACAATTTGATGAACAAATGAAGCTTCAAAAAATGACTGCTTTCTTGGGCAAACAATCTGAAAACAAATGCAATTATTCTTTTTGCACACAGCTACAGATGCAGGTGTATTACACATTAAAAATATATTTGGCTACTAAAACCTTATATTGAGGCTACTAAATTTTTGCCACTTGTATATAATAAAAAAAGTTAATTTCAAGCCCTGATCATGTACATTTGTTTTTCCCCTACTAAATGGCCCTGCATGCTACTACCGGTTCCCTTCATTGTGACTTGCTGAGGAGGTGTCAAATTGTGAGAGGAATATAGTTTAAGCTATGTAATAACTCCAGACAATTAAGATGGAATTATCGGTACTAGGGTCATGGGAATGACTGTTTTAGCTACTACTTAGTTTGTTTATCTGACTTAATAACGGTATAGGAGTAAGAAATTTATATCATTTAAGGAATAAAGTGTTGTCGTGATAATTCTTTATACCATAAATGCACTTGTGTTACTACAGAAAGTTACCCAAGAGAAAGAAAGTGCAGATCACGAACTGGTGAAAGTGAAAAAAGATAGAGACCTTGCAATGAAGAAGAAAGAAGAGCTGGCAGGAATCTTGATGGAGGCAGCTAAAGCTCTGAAATCTTCTCTAATGGTAAGATAGAATCTTCCCTCACAGGAGGCTTAACTCTCACCAAGTATTAGCGTTCAAGATCATGATCACTCCTTTCAGAAACACAAGCTCAGTTTACATCTTTGATTAGTTTTGTGAGCTTAAAGTTTTTAAAAAACTCAACTATTAATATCCACTAGAGGTGTTTGGAAAGTTATGGTGTTTAAAAGAATTTTTTTCAAAATTGATGCTATTCTAGGGGCTTATTAGATAGGGGGCTTATTAGAAAGGGGCCTTATTAGAGAGGGGGCTTATTAGAGAGGGGGGTTTATTAGATAGGGAGGCTTATTAGTTGGGAAGCTTATTAGAAAGGGGGCTTATTAAAGAGCGGGCTTATAAGAAAGGGGGCTTTTTAGATAGGGAGGCTTATTAGAAAGGGGGCTTATTAGTAAGGGGGCCTATTAGATAGGGAAGCTTTTTAGAAAGGGGGCTTATAAGATAGGAGAGCTTTTTAGTGAGGAGCCTTTTTAGATAGAGGGTTACTAGACGAGGGGGGGGGGGTTATTAGAGCATTGTCAGTATATATACACAGTGCAGTTAACTATATTTTAATCTTTAAAGACCACAGAGGCCAAATCTGGAACAGCGCTTGATGAGGCTGAGCTCATTGCTCAGCGAGAAGGACTGGTACACACTCTACTGGGTATTCTGAATAACGCAGCATCATTTGGGGTCGGGCCAGCCATGAGGGAGTTCAATAAACCACCAAAGACAAGGGGATACATAAGTCCTGGACCAGATATTAGTGAACATATCACGAAACGAAAAGTGTAAGTATCAAATGAAAAATGATATATTTCAACTACACCTTTTGCTGTTCGTTTACGCAAAATATACATTCATTTACGTCAACAGTTGAAACTATACGGCAAATAAATGCTCATTAGTACTTCCATGAACTTCGATCATTAACGCAAACGAACATTCAATAAGGCTATTTGCATTGTACCAACATTCAGTAGCATCAATCGAGGAAAAATCTCGCAAAAGAAATTAAGATCGTTAACACCAATAGAAAATCAATTGCGTTATAGTATGACAATCAATGGCGTGTTAGAGACATACAATAACGCAATTTGCATTGAGATGGCAATCAGTTGCACCGTTATTGTTCGTCAATTGGTGCTATTGAACGTTTTTTCAATGCAAATAATGTTATTAAAATGTTCGTTTGCGTTACCAAGTTTATTGAAGTGTTAATGAGCGTTTATTCACCATATAGTTTCAACTGCCTGAGATAAAAAAGTATTTTGTAGAAGTATTTTGAGAAAGCTAAAAGGTTTCGTTTCAAACAGGAATTAAACGTGCATCAGAAAGTTTCGAAAGTCATGAAATTGATCTATACTTCCGTAATTTAATTGTTAAATATTTGTAGGGGTTTCCAGAGAGAAAGCAAGATTATTTTTAGTTATGATGGGAATTTCCTACTTTGGTACTTTTAGGGAACTTTTCACAGCCCATCCTTCTTCCTCCCGGGATGAAGATACTTACCAATCTCAAATTGTTACACAGCACAACGCACAAGGCTGAATTACTAGCAGCTTCAATAAACAGACCCATACCACACTACAAACTGGGCGACCTAGGGCTTGTGCCACGCCCAGGCCAGGCTGTTGGACAGCGAGTCCGGACCGCCTCCCCTCCCTTGGGACCTATCAGTAGTCGCAAGACAAGAACCATTGGAGTTCAGACAATTAGCGCTCAAAAGGTTTGTAACGTGCCCATGTATCGAATCTTGTTGTATTTGTAGTTATTGAAAGTTTGTTAAAATATTTGATTCACTTTTGTTACCCATTCGTTTCAAGTTCATAACATTCTTTTATGCGAAGTGGGGTAAAAAATGTCCGAGAAATGATCATCCTAAGTTAAACGTTCGAAACTTCAAAGCCCGAAATTTCTCACAAGTTCAGTGAACCTTGAAAAATGGTGAACTTCTGATTTGGGAAAAGGTTCAAGTTTTTTTTTGGGGGGGGGGGTGGCGAAAACGACCGAGTTTAGGCGTCAATGGGGATTTGTGCATACACGTTTTATAGTCAAACGCTGAAAAAAAAACAGCATTTAAAGAACTTCTTAAACTATTTGTGCGGGAGGTCCGACTCGCGCTGCCAGACCATCACTCACTCAATAACACACTGACGAGAAAGAGCTGCCTTTGCTCTAACGTCTGCAGACGGTTAGACCTTCGCGTCTTCTCAGAAAAGGACGCTAAACAGTAAACCGTTAATTGGAGTCTTAGCACTTGGTTGTAAAACCAGTTGGGCTCTCCGACTACCCAAGAGTAACGAAGCAAGATTGATTATAAACTACTAAACTACCCTGATAGCTGTGCAGTGCTCCTAGAAGTTTTGCGCTGTATTTTGTAGGAATATTGAATAAGCGCGCGCGCTCTGTTCCGTGAAAGAAACACGCGTTACCATTTTAGGTCACGAAAAAAGTGCTTAGAGAAAACGAGTCACAGGCAAGTTAATATCGCCGTTGCATAACACAACAAGCGAGCGAGCTTTACATAGTTCTTTTAGAAAACTGAAATATGCACACAAACAGCCGAAAAATTCCCCCGATGACGTTTGCAGATAAACTCTATATTAATATTTTATCACCACAGCCAATCCGAACGCGCGTTGTATCTGCTTTATTTTGTAAACTCTTAGTTATGCTGTAAAAGGTCACATTAAAGTGAAATGCTAGCAATGGCCTCGATTTGAAAAGTCGCCTTGTTGACGAGTTTCATAAAGATTTACACAAACTGAAATCAAATCTTCCGGTGCAGCTGTTTTTGCTCATTCGTTGAAGTTTGAGTCGTCAGGGGTAAGTTATAAAGAAAATAATTTGTTGGGACATTTTTCGAAGGTTTGAGTTGTTTAGGGAAAATAAACAGACATTAATGAAGCAAATCCACGGTGAATTAGTTTTACTTTTTAAATCTAACCTTTTTTTCTTTGTTAACAGGCGATGTTCTTTGCCGACCAACTGCTCTCAAAACACAGTCCTTCCTCCTCGGCCCATTCTCACGATTTTCGCACGGCCGTTAGGACCGAGTTACCGGTCGGAAGTGCTGGGCGCGCACGGATATCATCGTGACAAGATTTCACACTTCTCGTTACTTAAAATTTCCTAAAGATTGAACACTTTCAGGTAGATTTTGACGATAGGAACGGATTTTGTATTGTTCTTTCCCATGTAAATAACTAGAATAGAATTTTAAACTTATAAACCGATTATAGAAAGAGGGTTTTTGCTTACTTTATAAGAAAATCTCGAAATGTTTTAAAGCGCTGGCAAAAAATTCGAGTATAATGTCGATCTCTTAGACTTTTGGGGCTGGATAACTCTCTGTTCCGGTAATTTTCTAAAAATGTGGAATTGATTTGGAATTAATTTTCGGCGTGATATTCAGGGTTCAGAGATAGTATTTTGTTTAAAAAAATGTAAATAACTAATAACACGTAACCGAATGTAAAAAAAAACTCAGTTTCAGTGGAAGCTATTCTAATTAAAGAAAATAACAAACCTCAATTTGTTTCCCTGTCGTTACACTTACATATTCCTCTGCCCTCTACTCCGAATTGTTTAAACTAGCACTTGAACTTGATAAAAGTAGATTACTTATGGCTGCTTAAAATTCCGATTTCCGCCAACTTTAATGGAATAATCCTGAACGACCCTCTCGTACTTTGCTTCCGTCGGAGAAAACAAAGTTTACTCGCTTCACTCCCTTTTATATTTTTTGTTTCCCAATCGTGTCATTCGGCGTGTATGAAGGACAAACTGATACAGCTGCAATTGTTTAGCGGGACCCCAGGCTGTAACTGATTATTACGGTTGTATATCGACCAAGGGTTCTTAACGTCTTTTTCTTTTTTTTGGACGAGAGACAAAATCGAGTAGGAGGAAGAAAAGGACGTCAATGAGCCCTTGCATGATACCAGCGAAGCATGACTGTTGGCTGAACTATAGAAGCTAGAGCATTCACAAATCCAACTCCCTTGATCAAAAAGAGCTTTATGCAGCATTTGATTCATATTTTAAATAGAAACTTAAAAAAGTCTCAAAACCTGGAAAGATAACAAACGTTTTCCGCTCTTTTGACAGAGGAGACTTGTTTTAGCGAAACTGATGAGTATTGCTATATTAATTGCTCCAGTGGGATAATTTATGATCAAACCTCCTGCGAATGCGTGCTACCGAGCATCGCGTGATTTCGCTTGCTCAGCTGAGCCAAACGCCAGATAAAAACCAAACCAAATATGGCGCTAGGCGGAAACTTGTGGACGCCACACCAGTTTGAAGACTTAATCATTCATTTATCTGCTTTGTATTTCCGCTGCGGAATAAGAGAACAAGCAGCAGTTCGTATGCAATCAAAATCTAAAAAATCCTCGATTTCATCGATCGGCTCGTTCAACCAGAGTGCTTTGCGCGCCCTGACACAAAGACAAAAAGAACGAAGACGAACACATATACACACTTGTCATATTTCAATGCATACGGTTTGAACAGAATAAAATTTGTGCAACGTTATTATTTATAGCCTTGGGATACGCAAGTAAAATACTCATAAAATTTTCCACAGAATTCGAAATAGAAACAAAAGGCAACTGAAAAGTGTTTCAAGAATGAGACATTTTTGTACTATTTTAATAGGTTTGTCTTTCTCGGTCACCGGCTCGCAGCAAGCTGAAAAGCTGAGTTTGTATAGCAAACGATGAATAGCACACAAAACTTTGCATGTTTATAACAATGCAAATGTTTCCTTTACTAGTACCAGGTCCGAGTTGTTCCAAAGACGATTAGCCCAAATCCAGGATTAGTTACCATGACAACTAATAGGTTTTGTTGAGAGTTAAAATCATCTTTTGAACAACACTCGGCCCTGTTGCAGGTCTACAGTTTTATATCCCTTCTTAACTTATTCAGGTTTACACGTACCTGCGCTAGGTATTTTGGGTAGACATGTTTCATATTACGGTGGCCAATACACATTCGTCAAACATTTAAAAAAAAAAGTCCCTTAATCATGATTATTCCGAATGAGCTCGTCAAGTTGCTATAGTAACGTTTAACCATTTTGCGCCGAGCCAAAAACTTGCTCGTAGTCAAAGGATTGGCCGCCTGAAGTTCTTAAACGTTTGAGAGCATCTCATAGAGGATCTGTAGGGCTCCAGCCAACCTCAAATACAAGACGTCTAACGGTGCAATTGTTTGTTTCTGATTCTTCTTGTTAGCTTTCATAAGCATCAGATAAGCAAAATCTCGACAGTTCTGCCCTGTCATGTTTTCGGCTTAAGTTAAACACCAATTATAAATTTCTTAATAAATCTTTAGAAAACATGTTTTTTGAATACATGATAACTACAAGTGGCGTAATTGCAACTGAATAGACTGGTTGATGAAAAGCGCATTGCCGATCCCATCTGGGGCCATCCTTTACGGCGGGCTGTTGGCCAGGGCTAATGCCAGTAATGGGCTTTCCTAGCTCAGTGTACAAAAAAAGGCAAGCATTTTAAAGATTACTTCGTCCTATCTCAAACAAATACCAAGTAAATTGTCTTGAAAAAAAGGTAAAAAAATTTTACAAGCAAAGTGTAAGAAATCGGGGCAACCGGAGTCGGGCTTAGCAATTCTTTTGTTTATTCACGTGGGTGTTCTGTTTTGTTAAACAGCTGTAATGTGGTTATATGTTGCAAAACTATTAGGATATTGAAGCGGAATCTTTTCAGTATGATAATTTATGATTTCCAGATATTTTTCGACCAGTGATTCATGATTCATTTATAGAATTTCTTCATCATTCGTGATTCATTTGTTTTTTGTCCATGACTCATGATTCACAGCCTGCGAGGTGATGTGATTCGTGGTTCCTTCCACCCCCCGAAAAACTAGAACAAAAACAAGGCCAAGTTGTCGGTTCAAAGTCCGTTTAGCACCAACACGGGGTGAAGTTTTTAACCTTCGGTCTTGTTGGCAACCTTTGGGTTGTAAGTTTGGAAATGACAAGTTTTTTCCGAGGAAAATCTAAGTTGAGAATATTTTATGCGAACTGCAAGCCTTTCCTTGCGAAAAAAGTTCCTGCTTGAACTTTGGCTTAATCCAGGGCAGAGTTTGATATAACCAGCCTTTGAATAACACAGCCCTGGCTTTAAAAATTGAGTCTACCCTATGAACAGCTACCAAATTACCATATTAGTCCTTATCACTTACATTATCACTCACGGTCAATGTCTGTAGTACAGCCAAGAGTATTCTCAAACGTCTGGTAGATAACAATAGATAGTGATAAACAATAGCGACAGTTTATTGATGACGGCTTACTTCACTGGGGAACAGTAATAAAGTTTTTACAAAACTTTCACGCTTTCCGTGAAGGCTGGATTTGTAGGACGTTTGACCCAGTTTCACAGTCTCGCTGTTTAGTGTTTAACACGCTTACGCCAATTGGCTTTATCAACACACGTGATTTGAAGGTCTTCATTGTTTGTTTGACAATTGAGGGGACGTTAATGACACATACCGTTCCAGGCCAACGAATCACATGAGTAAATATTGCTCGTATCATTAGATTTCAGAATTTAAATTTGTGCCCGGGTCCGTTGAAACCGAGTAAACGGCCTTGAGATCGTCTAATGCAAAGTTCTTCGAAATCGCGTCCTTGGATGGGATACGATGGAAAATGTGTCTCTGCCGAAAGAAGTAATCGAAGACTTGTTCAGTCGGTTTGTGGACGCAGAGGACTGCCCCCAAATTTTGAAAAGATTCAAACGACTCGTGAAAGCAATACAAGTTCAAGCCGAGAACCCACGAGACTTTTACAGCGAACTGAAGTCAAAATTGCAGTCATGGAAATGTAAATCGCTCTGGGATCTTCTCGACACAAGGGCAAACCAAAGTGAGTATGGCAAAGGTAAAATTTCAGAGGATCTTCAAGTTTTGGTTATTGGAGCGGGCCCGATTGGCTTGCGAACAGCAATAGAAGTTGCGCTACTAGGAGCACAAGTTGTCGTGGTGGAGAAGCGAACGGCCTTCACCCGTAACAATGTTCTTCATTTGTGGCCGTTTTTACTGACTGACTTTCGATCTCTCGGAGCCAAACGGTACTATGGGAAGTTCTGCTCTGGAACTATTGAACACATCAGTAAGTAGCCAGTAATACACTATCTTCCTCTCACTCTCTTTAGCTCTGTTTTCGTTAGAGTACCCCTTAAATAAATCGTTATTAGACGAAAATAATATTTTAATAGCGACACTGTACGTGGCACAAGAAATCTTAGTCTGACGCAAACATTAAATATATTTGAAATTGAAGTCACGTTTTAGAAAAACCGTTGTACATTTCAGCTTACCGCTAACATGTTATTTCCGCCTGCCTCAAAGATTAAAATACCTTTCCGCTTTGTTCAAACTCATGTTGCTATTCCAGTGAGTTTGATTGTACTGTATCAGTTGAGTTAAAAGTAAATATTATGTCATGGCAATCGCAGCCGCATCCGTAAAGGTGATACTTTTTGGTTGTCAGATTTCGGTTCGGATATACTGTTAAGTTCACTTCTGTGCCGGGTATCCAAATCGCTTAAGGTCCGCTCACACGAAAATCAGGAAATTTGAAATTCTGAACTATTGGTTTAAATTCCGCTCGAGCAGCACTGACATCGCCTGGTTTCTCTCACTGTCACATCCTTGAAGGGAACGATAAATTCGTTAGCTTGAAATTGAGACGTTAATCCCGACACCGTTTAGGCTAAGAAGAGTCAAAGCGTATTTTCCTTGCCGTTTATACTTTTCATTCGTTTTGATATTATAATGTCCGGACCATTATATGCTCAAAATAATTACATGACGTATGTTAGTGTTGTAGGCAAGGTTAAACAAACACCTTGAAACGTCCTTTTTCTTGTCTAACTTTCTATGCCTCGAGGTGATTGTAAATATCTCCTAGTCTTGTCGAAAGATTACTCGCGTGCGTTTTCAACCCTCAACTTTTAAAGTGAAACCGTTGCACGTAAGTGCATGAGACTAGCTAGTTGACAACAAGCAGTGCAATCGTCTTACAAAGAGACAGTTTAATTCCTTTGAGAATATCATTGTTTTGTTGTTTTTAAAACTGGATCAACTGCTTAAGAAGAAGCCATTTTGATAACAATTGCGAATGCCGTATGTATGCAAGATACTTTGAATGCAAAGTTAATTACATGTTTCTACTTAATGCTATAAGTATGCAGGGATGTCAGTTATGAAACGGACTTTTGAAAAGAAAAACACCGGTTAAAGAATGGACTCGAAACAATGTGGTCCATTAGTTTATATGTACGTTGTAAAAAAATTTTGGAACGTTGTCAAGTCCGTTGTGGAGAAATATTGAACAAGATAAAAATAAAAGCTAGTAATTTGTTTGAGCAATATGTGGAAAGCTAAACGCTCTCTAAATAAGTGCAACAAATTACGAAAGATTCCAGCTAGTTGCCGATTTCTGAAATTCAGTAGTGTCAAAAGTTCTATTAAAACATTTTGTTGTCGATCTATAGTCATATAACTCTCCCAGAACAGTCTACAAACTCTTAACAAACCCGGAATTTATCCATTACGCAGTTGTCCAGTACGTATGGTTTCCTTTCTATTAAGACTAGTTTCAGTTATCCAAATTTACCTTCACTAGCAACAGCAAACAACAAAACTTCAATAGCTTGTATACGTTGAATTAACAAATCATATCTGGTACATGCAAATTTTTAAAAATCTTATGAAAGATTGTAAGGTGTAGCTCTTCCAGTACAAAGCTGTGTAAAGTTGTTTTATTAACTAGCAAATATATTTTCGATCTAAAATTCTCTTTGTAAGCTCTTCCTCTGGTCATCGATAAATGATTGAAGGAGTGATTAATTAAGTTGTGACAGTAGAGAGCAACTATTAACTTAGTTAATACATGTTTTAAGAACCAGTAAAACTTCTTGTTCAAGTTCAACCTCCAATTGATTTTATTTTGTTTTCATTAACATCTCGCGCTATGCAAAAATTTGCATTGAAAAATTTTCCGGCTACATTTTCTAATTTCATATTGCAAACAGCAAAGTAAGCCTTTTTCGTTTTTGCTGCTTTTTATTTTTTAAGGTCTATAAGATATCAGTACATCTCTGCATTAAAACTTTGTAGTTTAGCTGATTTAATATAATTTAACAAATAAACAAGTATCTGGAACTACAATATATGCAAGTCTAAGTGTGTCGCATACATACACGGATAGACAGAGCGATATTTTTACTTATTAGTTATTCGCAATAAATTACGATTTTTAGCCTAAGTTTGCTTTTAATTTTTTCATATTTTTGAGCGATTTCAGCATAAGTGATGAACATTCTAATTAAGTTTGATCTCAAAATAAAACGGGGGCAAAGTTTAGTTATGCTGCCGTTTTGAGATAACAGGTTTATTTCGAAGCCAATATGACGAGAACTGGTCCTGAAATGATGGCTCTAAAGATATTAGCATGATTATATCATCGACAAAATGAAACTACGAGTACGATCGATAGTTCTGTGGTTTGCCCAGTGCTACATATTTTTTACATCCAACGCTTTCGAGAGGTTGAAACAACAGCTGAATGACGTAATCAACGCCGACTGACTGACGGGAATAGTACTGGTTTTGACGCAAAAAGTGTGCTTTTGTCATTTTGCCCTTCATTTTGAATCTAAACACACTCGATTACTTATTATGTTGAAAATAATTTCGAAATCACAGTTAGAAAACGTTCATTAACTTGTAACAACTCGATTCAGTTTTTTTTTCCCTTTGCGTGAAGTCGCAGTTACTCTCGTATTCAGTCCGAATCGAATCTCCGAAGCTATATATTTATCTAAAATGAGAAAAAGTATCATTCACAAAAAGACCAAGTGTCAGTTCTTGGATTGTTTTTCAATAGAAAATGCGTACAGGGCCGTTCTCGATTAACGTTGATACATGAAAACAAACATCTTTGTCATGTAAATCGAGGGAAATTTTACTTTTAAAAGCCATCGATAGTGCACCCAGACTGAAACGGGAAGTTGATATTTCTGTTGGAGTTGATAAACTCTGCTTTCTGATTTTAGCCTCAACTCCATGCGAATAAGCATGAAAAAAGCTATAAATCTCTCCCTTTTGTTTTTTTAACATGCAAACAAAGTGAGTAATATATCTCTGGGGCACAACTGTGAATAAATTAAACGATTAAGGCAAGTTATTCTGAGTTTGAACGAGAATGATATAATACATGAAGAGGTGGGGGGGTTGCGGATGGAGGATTTTGTTTCGAATGAAGTTCAACTTTCTGTTCTATTCTTACTGCATGGATTTTAAAGAAGAAAAAAATGTCTTTTTCTGGTTGTAGCAGTCCGTTCTGTATAGTTACAGACCTGAGATTGACCAATTAAATCACAGAGCACAAATTTACTTAAGTCATGTGATAAGTTAAAACAATTATTCCAAGATAGCGCGTTGGATATAAAGATGAGGCGCGTAGCTCCAACTTGGTTACAAAACCATCTCTTATCTAACAAGCACGAATGGAATAATTGTTTATTAATTATTTCTCGAGTCTCCCAAATATATCACGCGTATGGTTAAATTTAAATATATGAGCGTATATGTTTGCTAACTCAAACGGTTTTTGGAGGTGACTCCCCTATCGTGTTGCCCTTCGAGCTCACCCCTATAACAATCTTGCACCAATGATTAGTAAGTTTTTTTTTTTTAAATGAAATGCTTCTTCCTGCTGTCTAGTTTAAATGAGTACCACCGATTAAAATGCAAGGTGTATACAATACAAGCTATTCCGACCAAAAAATCTGCACGAAATAACTATTAACCTGTGAAGATCTGGACGTTTTCTAAATGAACTCTATTGTAAAGCATTTTTTTAAAAAAAAAGTCAAACGAGTTTCGCAACTAAGAAAACAGTAGGTACAGTCGAACATCAATAACTTGAGCCCTTGGTAACTCGAATTCCCCGCCAGAAAAACTTATTCCTCTGGATCGCTCCAAATACATTAGCAATAATTTTAATCCCTATCGCTTGGAATCCCAATAATTCTATGTAATTTCAGTTTCCATTGGCAGTTCGAGTTACCGAGGTCAGCTCTAACAATCCCAGATGGCAAAATCGCTGAAAGGCCGGAGATTTTTTTTGTCGACACTAATAGCAAAGGTTTCATCAAAACACCCTGTGGCTAATTCAATTCAAGCCTCACGCCGATTGATGATTCTTTAATGGAAAATGCCATGGGATGAGATGTTCTAAAATAGCTGACCTTCGATCGTGGTGAAATCTGCAATAAGTAGTTCACGAGAAAGGTTGCTCATCAAACACCGGCGGAATACGAGCATGCAGTTCCCCGATTTCGTCTGCATTCCGTATAGACGACAAAAATTTTAGAATCAGATTTTTGTTTAAAACAGGAAATGAAGGACTGCTCGTGGCCTTTAATTTGTCGCTGTTAGGAAAGTTGGAAAACTGATTTGATGGATGGCTTTAAAGCAGTTGTTCGTTGGGATGGGAAAACTCTAAAAATATACCTCGAGAAGCCATATAACTCGTAATATTTTTACAACGCAATCTCTTTCTAAAATTTTCTTGGTCATCTTCAGGTGTAAGATTATTATTATTATTTTTATTATTATTATTATTTTTATTTTTATTTTTATTTTTTTAATTATTATTATTTATATTACTTTTATTATTATTATTGTGGTTACGCCGAACAGCAAAGTTTTTCTCGTGCGTAAAATATTATTTGTTTCTAATAACATACACAACAAAATTTCTCGATTCTGATTGGTTGAGAGCAGTGCTGTTTTTCGTAAACACATGTACAGTGCAAAAAGAGTTGATTTAGTGCAATTTTCTCTACGACTACAACTTACGTACCATTACGACTTGGAGTACGACTACAACGACTATTACGATTAGGGCTTTGATTTTGTCTCAGACGAATTGGAATACGACTGTGACTACTACGACGAATTCGATTACTACGACTGCTACGACTACTACTACTATGCTACTACGACTACCGTGAATACGATTACAAACACGATTACGACTTCGACTACGTTTGTAATGCATGACGACTTTGATTCTAAGTTCAACCTCGACTACTATTATACCTTTTAATGTTGGTTCCTTTTATACTGATTAAAAACTCTTGTAATTTTGTTTTGTATTTCATCAAAAAAGTAATCACTCGACTTTTCTTGTTCACTTTGAAAATAATTTGCACTCACGTATTTTTCAAAAAGCTCAAATTGCATTCGCCCTACCGGGCTCGTGCAATTTTGATACTTTTTGAAAAACTTTTTCGTGCAAATTATTTCCAACTTGAACAGAAAAGTCGTGTGATTACCTACACTAACAGCTCGCTTGTTGTTCAAATTATTTTATAGCTTTCCAATAAATCCATTTACCCTAACTGGTTCTAAATTGGGTGGCACACACTTCTATAACTGTTCATGCTGTTACGCTAACAAGGATTTAATTAGGCTTATCAAAGAAGAAAACACTGTATATCAGCCAATCAGAGTCCAGTATCTTGCAGTAATTTTGTTGTATAAAGAAACTATCAAAACATTAAACTTAACCCCTTTTTGACGCAGGTATACGCCGCTTGCAGGCTATACTTTTGAAGACAGCCTTGATATTCGGTGTTAAGGTGTTCACAGGCGTGACGTTTGATCACATGATCGAACCAACCACAGAAGAGGAGGGATGGAAGTGCAAAGTCAGCCCCACCCCTCACCCTGTAACACAGTTGGAAATTGATGTCGTCATTGGTGCTGATGGAAAAAAAAATGTTTTACCGGGATTTAAACAGATTGAAATGAGAGGTATATTTTTATTATTATTTCGTAACTGCTATTATCATTGTCATTCGCTAACACTCGCCATAGTCATGTCATAGTCACTTTCATTATTATGTTTTCATTACCATTATCGTTATTTTGAAAATTTCTGATGACTTATGGGAAACAAAGATATATAACTAATCATTTTTAGTTTAAAGTTCAGGTTGGCACGAAGAGATGTAAATTACGAATGTATCTAAAAGTTTCCACAAGTTGTTACTGTCTCCGACTAAATTAAATTAACTGATGAGAACATTCAAAGTAACCCAATTAATGACATTGTTTTTGCTCAGTTTTAACGGCTTATTTACTCACACAAGGCCCATTGGAAATCACTTACCCTAAACACTTTGATAGGTCCTAGAGAGTTTATTCTTTATTTGACCTTCCAGACTGGGGGCTCATTCAATACAGAGGCGGGGGGAAGTTAATCAAAGATTGCCAATACTCGCTTTTTTTAAAAGAACAACGTTATAAGAACAGCGAGGCTCAACAAGCTGAGGCTCGATTTAGCGACTTTTCTTAGCTAAGTTACAAAAAATGATTCGCAATTTTTTTTTTCTTTTAATCATTATCATTGCTTCAAATTAAACACTACCCTGAAGGTTGTTCCTTAAAATCGTTGTAAGCGTGCATACAGTATGCTGTACTTTCATGGAGAAATAGGCAAGTTTTGTAGAAAAAGAATGATCAATGCAAAATATAACAAAAAACTTTATTTTAATAACGCTGTTACTGTTAGTTAATACAATGTCCAGAGTAAATGTATTGTAGTTTTTGTTCGATTTAAACCACACTTAGAAATAAGAACAAATTAATAAGAACAATTTGAGGCTCAAATCGCCAAAAAATTAAGAACAATGAGCTTCGGCAAAATTTACTGGTTCTTATTAAAGAAAAAAAAACGTGTAGCCGGCCAAAGACAGAAACACACCGTAAAGTCCGAATGCAAGACCGATTTGATAGCAACCATCGATGATTCATACTTTTGATACAATAAGCCTTATGTTTTAGTTCCTTCGCCTTTATGTTGTTGTTGTTACTTTAACGAAAGGCAGCCATTCTGGAAGATTAGCTTAACATTCCTACTCTTTAGTGTCGTGGTTTACCACTGCCCTAGCCCCAGACCCGATGTGGCTAAGCCTTGGCCAACACAGCGAACCAAACTTCCATTGAAAAAAGTATAAGCGAAAAGCGCAAAAATTGATGAAAGAACTTTACATCAAAAGAGGACCGCGTGGTCCAACCAAAGATCTAAAGATCAACATCCAATAAATTGACCAACACTTAACATTATAAGTAGTTTTTGAGTAAAGGTAGTAGTTGTAGGAATACTTTATTTTCTTACTATTGTTTTGGTATTTTTTGTAGGAACATTGGCCATTGGTATTACCGCAAACTTGATCAATCACAACGACGAAGTTGAAAAAAACGTAGATGAGATAAGTGGTATCGCTTATCAGTTCAACCCAAAGTTTTTTGACGATCTACAAAATCACAAGAAAATTAAACTAGAAAATATTGTCTACTACAAGGATGAGACCCACTACTTTGTCATGACGGCGCTGAAATCGAGTTTGATTCAACGCGGAGCACTGCTAAAGGTAATTTAGTTCATCTCTCTCTCTCTCTCAGAGATATAGCTATAAACGTACAACCGCTCTAAGCTCTCAAAGCAAATGAAAGCTTGAAAGATACTCACTGGCTTTGCTCTTGCTATTTTTTTCCGTTTGCCATTAGAATTTTTCATCCCAGATTTCTGAAATAACTCCTTAAGGATTTGTTGTCACGTCACACTTTGCTTTAAAAAGCAGTCTTTACTCAAATATGAATAATTCTTTGGCTGCTTTTCAGCGTTCTGTAGGTTTATGAGGCACAATAACCAAAAGTTTCTACCATTCAGAATACGGGTTTAGTGTCGGTATGAGTGGTTTGAAAGTAAGTTTCTCTACACGTTAAGGGCGATGTCTTTAAACAGAATTCTAAGAATTTCTATGGCGTTCTTTCCAGGATTTTTCTAATCCAACCGAGCTTTTGGCACCAAGCAATGTGAACCGAGAAGAGCTTGAATCGTATGTGACTGATGTTGTGACATATGCCACCAAAGGAAAGTTAAATAAGGAAAATTTGGAATTCAAGATCACATCGACTGGAAACAAAGATGTAGCTGTGTTTGATTTCACCTCGATCAAAAAGGCAGAGAATGCTGCCCGAATTATTGAGAGAAAAGGCAGTAAATTGTTGATTGGACTTGTGGGAGATAGCTTATTAGAGGTAAGCAAAACTTCGAAACCTTTTTGTTTATATAGTTGGTTAGAAAGAGCCTACCAGCCGAACAAATACAAATCCAACTTACATTACAAGGTCTATGTCAGGGCTGCAAGGTGCAATACAGGTGTAACTGTTGTTGCATCTTTTGCGACTAATTTCGTTTTTTGGAGGATCAATGCATGTTTTCTTTAATAGAGACTTGTGTTTCGAATACATACGATACGACTTAGAAAACTCTCTATTCACAACAGTTTTTTTTTTCGTTTGACAAATTTTGAGCCAATTGGTTATCTTCGGTAAACAAGAACCAGTGTTGGCTGGTATTGGCGTGGTTTGTTCAATCGGTAGTATGACCTCCAACTGCTTACCTGGAGGCCCGGGCCATAACTCCGACCCAGTCGAAGTTATGTGCTCAATCTCCTTCATTAAACCGTCAGGACTCGTTTAAGGCACTAAAGGATCCTCCGCTTTATAATACTATTGGTCTCAAATGAAATTTTTGTTAAGTCTGTGTATATAGTTTGATATTTTTGTGCATATAACTAGCGCCAAACAATTTGTTTTCATCAGTTTTAAACAGTTTGAATTTTCCCGCGCGCCGCCATTTTAAATTTTATGACGTAATGTGGTTGCAGTGCCAGACCCCTTCTTGTTCATTGCTATTGTATTCATCAATTAATTATATAGGAATTATCAAATTTGAGCTGCTGGTATGGACATAGACTTGATAAAAGTTTTATTCGAGACAAATAATGTTATGTAGTGGAGAACTCCTTTAAGAACTTAACCTAAACTGTGTTGTCCAAGTGACTTTAGGGAGTATAAGATACGAGAACGGCAGCATCGCCGACAACAGCTTACAAAATACACACTTCGTGCTTGCCCCTTTCGATCACGTATGGCCAGTTTGCTTTCTCTTTTGTCCGAGTTACGGTTTGTGAACAGAAAAATCCTAAAACCTTTTTCTAAAGGCCAAACAAAATTTCCTGAAAGTCATTCTCGTAGTCGTAAGAGCTTCAAAATCGAGCTTTTCACGTTGTAATTTTGACAACGGCGTACAAATGACCTGCACGATGCATTCCAACGTGCAGCTATTGTATTCACCATTGTTTTCTACTGTCAACGTCCGTGTTGCTGTCCTCGTATCTTAAACTCCCTTTTTATGAAAGCTCGGGCGCAAAAATAGAGCTTGGTACCAGTGACTGGAGCTTTTAATTCAAGCCCATTCATTTAGCCCTAAAACGACAACCAAAGGTTTTGGATCCGATTGTTCTCTTGACCATTGCTCCTTCTGTACTTTGAAGTAGCGTCTAGTTTAAAGAGATTCTGTTTTCTTCTTTTCTTTCTTTTTCAAAACCCAAGCGTTAGGAGTTTCCTAAGAAAAAATGGGCAACCTGCGTTGAAGTGTCGCGTTGTGGGTGGTGATTAAACCTGCGTCAAACCATTGGAATGTGGGTAGTGATTAAAAAATCTTAGTTTTAACACTCAACTTAAACCCACTTTTTGCAGCCTTTTTGGCCCACCGGTTCAGGGTGCGCCCGCGGTGTGCTGAGTGCCCTGGATGCGGCATGGATGGTCCGCTCATTTGCGTTGGAGAAGCCGCCGTTGCCGATCCTAAGTGAACGCGAGAACATCTACAAGTTGTTGTCCAACACTGATTCAGGCAACCTTCACAAGAACTATGCCTCGTACACTATCAATCCGAACAGTCGTTACATGAGTATTTCACACAAACGGGTCCGAGAAGTTTATCATCTGTATGATACCGACGACCCGGTTAATGCTGATTTCACTCTCGGCAGCCCGACGGAAAAACATCCATCAAAAGGTGGGTCATCTTTTGTCAGCTTTTTATTTTAGTTGTTCTCCTTCACTTAACTTTTGAAAAAAAAAATTTCATGTACTGAAACGGAACTATGGGATATTTCAGTCAAAAAGAATCGTATTTCATCTGGACATTTAATGAAATTCAAGTCTTTTGTTTGGTCGCCTTATATTCGACTTATATAAAACTGAAGTAGTATTTTTCATGTCTTAATTACTGATCATGAGCAGTAACAACGCTGTTTTTTTTTTTTCGAAAATGATTTAACTTTAAAATACACAGTACAATAATATTTGAAAGTTTTTAAACTTTCAAAAATCAAAAAAGATCTTTTATATTTCATAAATGATTAAATCATATTTCGAAAATGATTTAAAAATCATTTTCGAAATATGGCTGAACCAGTACAGCAAAACATTCACAAAAACGCTGGTTTTGTTATTTTTTCGGCTAATAGGAAAGCCGACGACGTACGACTGATCTATTATTATTTTTGCTCCATACAGGATCGCGCTACAAGATCATCAGTACGCATGCGAAATCAGCAGGAGCCGCTGCCCAGAAGAAGAAGGCCAAACTGGCAATGCAGCTAAGCATGGGTGACCCGGTTGGTCGGGAAAGGAAGTCTTCGGCTTCTAGCGTTGAAATTCTCGGCGATAAGCCGCACAAGTCGGGCAAAAAAACTCCACGTGGTAAATTGAAAGAATCTAACGTTCTGTCTGGCGAAAGCGACACAGAAACTCACAAGCTCAAGAAGAGACAAAAGTCACGCAAGGCAGCCCGAGAGAGTCACGAGCCACGTCACGAAAAAACAAAGAGAAAAAGTGCGAGGTTTTTAAGCCGCTTTGGTCGCAGTCACAAACGAAAGACTGATAGCGAAAATGTGTCGCCTTTTGCAAATGGGCAAGGACACCCCGTGTTCGATAGGGAAATTTCTAAGCAAGGGAAGACAAATAATGTGGCCGGTGAGGTGAGGAATTGCTCTACTACCTTACAAGTTAATAATTCTATCTTTCCCACTTTACAAAGCGAATACTACCAAATTATTCGAAAATGTCGGCGAATAACAAAGAAAAAGGAATGTTTAAATCAAGCCTGTGCCATTTGTTAGGTTTTTTCTAACTGTATACGTATAGTATTTGCTGTTTAAAACCTTAAAACAGAGGGGCGAAGGAAAACCGTTAAGAAACGTTAAAAAGATCTTAACCCTATTCAGACTGGGGAGGGGGCGTTTGACGCCACCCTTGCATTAAAATCCGTCTCATTTCTAGGGAGTTAAAGATGTCTCACCCATATTTCGTAACTTTTCCTAAAGTTTATCTGGTAACATGTCAGTGTAAGTTTCATGTGCGTACGCCATACCTTGTTGCCATGGTAACCACGTTTTAACGACTAGGTTTTGGTCAAAGTTTGCATTTCTTCGTTCTGTTTGTTTGTTATCATTTACCGATCGAAAAGATTATATTTAAACATGAATACTGGCTTTCCTCCAATAACAATAGGTTTTAATCAATTAAAATGGGATGATGAGGGGATGACGTCATCATCATTGCGCAATATCTAAAATTGGTGTTTTATGTCCTAAAAATTATGACTTTATTTTTATGTAAATGTTTTTGACTCAAATATGTATAGAAGTATATATTTTGGCGAATCAATGTTTTTTAAGTCGTCTGAATTATTTTA